>JASGCC010002219.1:0-22500 GCA_030067915.1 Hydractinia echinata | reverse complement strand
ACCGAGGTGGCCGAGTGGTTAAGGCGATGGACTGCTAATCCATCTGGGCTCTGCCCGCGTGGGTTCGAATCCCATCTTCGTCGCACGTTCGATTCTATGGTGTAATGGTAGCACTCTGGACTTTGAATCCAGCGATCCGAGTTCAAATCTCGGTAGAAGCCTGACTTTCTTTTTTCAACTCTGATTTAATTCTTTGTTTAAGAAACACGTGAGGAATGGATATTTATCTAAAATTGACCAGGCCCATATTTGAAATGCGTTCAGTCATTTCTTTCAACTTTTGCCGCGTTGATTGCAGCACTGAATGCTTAGAAGAGACTTGGCGTTTCAGGGCGCGTTGGTAATGCAATCCAAAGACTATCAGAAAACGCCCAACGTGGGGCTCGAACCCACGACCCTGAGATTAAGAGTCTCATGCTCTACCGACTGAGCTAGCCAGGCTGATTCATTATTTGGTGCTGCCACTAAAGCCGTCTTGGACTTACACGCTAATGAACACACTTAAGATTACTTAAAATTGGGCCACTTAATTACTCCCACTGTTTGGGCTGGTAAAAGGTTACGTGACTGGAAACAGGTTCAGCAATGTTAGCTTTCCATAAAGTAGACGTGTTACAGAAATAGACGAGGTGGCCGAGTGGTTAAGGCGATGGACTGCTAATCCATTGGGCTCTGCCCGCGTGGGTTCGAATCCCATCTTCGTCGCACGTTCGGTTCTATGGTGTAATGGTTAGCACTCTGGACTTTGAATCCAGCGATCCGAGTTCAAATCTCGGTAGAACCTGACTTTCTTTTTCAACTCTGATTTAATCTTTTGTTTAAGAAACACGTGAGGGAAGGGATGATTTATCTAAAATTGACCAGGCCATATTTGAATGCGTTCAAGTCATTTCTTCAACTTTTGCCGCGTTGATTGCAGCACTGATGCTTAGAAGGAGACTTGGCGATTTCCAGGGCGCGTTGGTAATGCAATCCAAAGACTATCAGAAAACGCCCAACGTGGGGCTCGAACCCACGACCCTGAGATTAAGAGTCTCATGCTCTACCGACTGAGCTAGCCAGGCTGATTCATTATTTGGTGCTGCCACTAAAGCCGTCTTGGACTTACACGCTAATTGAACACACTTAAGATTACTTAAAATTGGGCCACTTAATTACTCCCACTGTTTGGGCTGGTAAAAGGTTACGTGACTGGAAACAGGTTCAGCAATGTTAGCTTTCCATAAAGTAGACGTGTTACAGAAATAGACGAGGTGGCCGAGTGGTTAAGGCGATGGACTGCTAATCCATTGGGCTCTGCCCGCGTGGGTTCGAATCCCATCTTCGTCGCACGTTCGGTTCTATGGTGTAATGGTTAGCACTCTGGACTTTGAATCCAGCGATCCGAGTTCAAATCTCGGTAGAACCTGACTTTCTTTTTCAACTCTGATTTAATCTTTTGTTTAAGAAACACGTGAGGGAAGGGATGATTTATCTAAAATTGACCAGGCCATATTTGAATGCGTTCAAGTCATTTCTTCAACTTTTGCCGCGTTGATTGCAGCACTGATGCTTAGAAGGAGACTTGGCGATTTCCAGGGCGCGTTGGTAATGCAATCCAAAGACTATCAGAAAACGCCCAACGTGGGGCTCGAACCCACGACCCTGAGATTAAGAGTCTCATGCTCTACCGACTGAGCTAGCCAGGCTGATTCATTATTTGGTGCTGCCACTAAAGCCGTCTTGGACTTACACGCTAATGAACACACTTAAGATTACTTAAAATTGGGCCACTTAATTACTCCCACTGTTTGGGCTGGTAAAAGGTTACGTGACTGGAAACAGGTTCAGCAATGTTAGCTTCCATAAAGTAGACGTGTTACAGAAATAGACGAGGTGGCCGAGTGGTTAAGGCGATGGGACTGCTAATCCATTGGGCTCTGCCCGGTGGGTTCGAATCCAATCTTCGTCGCACGTTCGGGTTTCTCATGGTGTACTGTTAAGCACTCTGGACTTAGAATCCCAGCGATCCGAGTTCAAATCTCGGTAGAACCTGACTTCTTTTCAACCTCTGATTTAATCTTTTGTTTAAGAACACGTGAGGGAAGGGATGATTTATCTAAAATTGACCAGGCCATATTGAATGCGTTCAAGTCATTTCTTCAAACTTTGCCGCGTTGATTGCAGCACTGATGCTTAGAAGGAGACTTGCGATTTCCCAGGCGCGTTGGTAATGCAATCCAAAGACTATCAGAAAAACGCCCAACTGGGGCTCGAACCCACGACCCTGAGATTAAGATCTCAATGCTCTACCGACTGAGCTAGCCAGGCTGATTCATTATTGTGCTGGCCACTAAAGCCGTCTTGGACTTACACGCTAATGTGAACACACTTAAGATTACTTAAAATTGGGCCACTTAATTACTCCACTGTTTGGGAGCTGGTAAATAGGTTACGTGACTGGAAACAGGTTCAGCAATGTTAGCTTTCCATAAAGTAGACGTGTTACAGAAATAGACGAGGTGGCCGAGTGTTAAGGCGATGGACTGCTAATCCATTGGCTCTTGCCGCGTGGGTTTCGAATCCCATCTTCGGTCGCACGTTTCGGTTTCTATGGTGTAATGGTTAGCACTCTGGACTTTGAATCCCAGCGATCCGAGTTCAAATCTCGGTAGAACCTGACTTTCTTTTTCAACTCTGATTTAATCTTTGTTTAAGAAACACGTGAGGGAAGGGATGATTTAATCTAAAATTGACCAGGCCATATTGAATGCGTTCAAGTCATTTCTTCAACTTTTGCCGCGTTGATTGCCAGCACTGATGCTTAGAAGGAGACTTGGCGATTTCCAGGGCGCGTTTTGGTAATGCAATCCAAAGACTATCAGAAAACGCCCAACGTGGGGCTCGAACCACGACCCTGAGATTAAGAGTCTCATGCTCTACCGACTGAGCTAGCCAGGCTGATTCATTATTTGGTTGCTGCCACTAAAGCCGTCTTGGACTTACACGCTAATGAACACACTTAAGATTACTTAAAATTGGGCCACTTAATTACTCCACTGTTTTGGGCTGGTAAAAGTTACGGTGACTGGAAACCAGGTTCAGCAATGTTAGCTTTCCATAAAGTAGACGTGTTACAGAAATAGACGAGGTGGCCGAGTGGTTAAGGCGATGGACTGCTAATCCCATTGGGCTCTGCCCGCGTGGGTTCGAATCCCCATCTTCGTCGCACGTTCGGTTCTATGGTGTAATGGTTAGCACTCTGGACTTTGAATCCAGCGATCCGAGTTCAAATCTCGGTAGAACCTGACTTTCTTTTTCAACTCTGATTTAATCTTTTGTTTAAGAAACACGTGAGGGAAGGATGATTTATCTAAAATTGACCAGGCCATATTTGAAATGCGTTCAAGTCATTTCTTTTCAACTTTTGCCGCGTTGATTGCAGCACTGATGCTAGAAGGAGACTTGGCGATTTCCAGGGCGCGTTGGTAATGCAATCCAAAGACTATCAGAAAACGCCAACGCTGGGCTCGAACCCACGACCCTGAGATTAAGAGTCTCAATGCTCTACCGACTGAGCTAGCCCAGGCTGATTCATTATATTGGCTGCGCCACTCCAGCTGTCTTGGATTACACGCTAATTGAACACACTTAAGATTACTTAAAATTGGGCCACTTAATTACTCCCACTGTTTGGGCTGGTAAAAGGTTACGTGATTGGAAACAGGTTCAGCAATGTTAGCTTTCCATAAAGTAGACGTGTTACAGAAATAGAACGAGGTGCCGAGTGGTTAAGGCGATGGACTGCTAATCCATTGGCCCTTGCCCGCGTGGGTTCGAATCCATCTTCGTCGCACGTTCGGTTCTATGGTGTAATGGTTAGCACTCTGACTTGACCAGCGATCCGAGTTCAAATCTCGTAGAACTGACTTTCTTTTTCAACTCTGATTTAATCTTTTGTTTAAGAAACACGTAGGGAAGGGATGATTTATCTAAAATTGACCAGGCCTTATTTGAATGGCGTTCAAGTCATTTCTCAACTTTTGCCGCGTTGATTGCAGCACTGATGCTTAGAAGGAGACTTGACGATTCCAGGGCGCGTTGGTAATGCATCCAAAGACTATCAGAAAACCGGCCAACGTGGGGCTCGAACCCCCACGAACCCTGAGATTAAGAGTCTCATGCTCTACCGACTGAGCTAGCCAGGGCTGATTCATTATTTGGTGCTGCCACTAAAAGCCGTCTTGGGACTTACACGCTATGTGACACACACCTTAAGATTACTTAAAATTGGGCCACTTAATTACTCCCACTGTTTGGGCTGGTAAAAGGGTTACGTGACTGGAAACAGGTTCAGCAATGTTAGCTTCCCATAAAGTAGACGTGTTACAGAAATAGACGAGGTGGCTGAGTGGTTAAGGCGATGGACTGCTAATCCATTGGCTTGCCCGCGTGGGTTGGAATCCCATCTTCGTGCACGTCGGTTCTATGGTGTAATGGTTAGACTCGGACTTGATCCAGCGATCGAGTTCAAATCTCGGTAAAGAACCTGACTTCTTTTTCAACTCTGATTTAATCTTTTGTTTAAGAAACACGTGAGGGAAGGATGATTTATCTAAAATTGAACCAGGGCCATATTTGAATGCGTTCAAGTCATTTCTTCAACTTTTGCCGCGTTGATTGCAGCACTGATGCTTAGAAGGAGACTTGGCGATTTCCAGGGCGCGTTGGGTAATGCAATCCAAAGACTATCAGAAGAACGCACCAACGTGGGGCTCGAACCCACGACCCTGAGATTAAGAGTCTCATGCTCTACCGACTGAGCTAGCCAGGCCTGATTCATTATTTGGTGCTGCCACTAAAGCGTCTTGGACTTACACGCTAATGAACACACTTAAGATTACTTAAAATTGGGCCACTTAATTACTCCCACTGTTTGGGCTGGTAAAAGGTTACGTGACTGGAAACAGGTTCAGCAATGTTAGCTTTCCATAAAGTAGACGTGTTACAGAAATAGACGAGGTGGCCGAGTGGTTAAGGCGATGGACTGCTAATCCATTGGGCTCTGCCCGCGTGGGTTCGAATCCCATCTTCGTCGCACGTTCGGTTCTATGGTGTAATGGTTAGCACTCTGGACTTTGAATCCAGCGATCCGAGTTCAAATCTCGGTAGAACCTGACTTTCTTTTTCAACTCTGATTTAATCTTTTGTTTAAGAAACACGTGAGGGAAGGGATGATTTATCTAAAATTGACCAGGCCATATTTGAATGCGTTCAAGTCATTTCTTCAACTTTTGCCGCGTTGATTGCAGCACTGATGCTTAGAAGGAGACTTGGCGATTTCCAGGGCGCGTTGGTAATGCAATCCAAAGACTATCAGAAAACGCCCAACGTGGGGCTCGAACCCACGACCCTGAGATTAAGAGTCTCATGCTCTACCGACTGAGCTAGCCAGGCTGATTCATTATTTGGTGCTGCCACTAAAGCCGTCTTGGACTTACACGCTAATGAACACACTTAAGATTACTTAAAATTGGGCCACTTAATTACTCCCACTGTTTGGGCTGGTAAAAGGTTACGTGACTGGAAACAGGTTCAGCAATGTTAGCTTTCCATAAAGTAGACGTGTTACAGAAATAGACGAGGTGGCCGAGTGGTTAAGGCGATGGACTGCTAATCCATTGGGCTCTGCCCGCGTGGGTTCGAATCCCATCTTCGTCGCACGTTCGGTTCTATGGTGTAATGGTTAGCACTCTGGACTTTGAATCCAGCGATCCGAGTTCAAATCTCGGTAGAACCTGACTTTCTTTTTCAACTCTGATTTAATCTTTTGTTTAAGAAACACGTGAGGGAAGGGATGATTTATCTAAAATTGACCAGGCCCTATATTGAATGCGTTCAGTCAATTTCTTCATTTTGCCGCGTTGATTGCAGCACTGATGCTTAGAAGAGACTTGGCGATTTCCAGGGGCGCGTTGGTAATGCAATTCAAAGACTATTCAGAAAACGCCCCAACGTGGGGCTCGAACCCACGACCCTGAGATTAAGAAGTTCTCATGCTCTACCGACTGAGCTAGCCAGGCTGATTCATTATTTGGTGCTGCCACTAAACCGTCTTGGACTACACGCTAATGAACACACTTAAGATTACTTAAAATTGGGCCACTTAAATTACTCCCACTGTTGGGGCTGGTAAAAGGTTACGTGACTGGAAACAGGTTCAGCAATGTTAGCTTTCCATAAAGTAGACGTGTTTACAGAAATAGACGAGGTGGCCGAGTGGTTAAGGCGATGGACTGCTAATCCATTGGGCTCTGCCCGGTTGGGTTCGGAATCCCCATCTTCGTGCACGTTCGGTTCTATGGTGTAAGGTTAGCATCTGGACTTTGAATCCAGCGATCCGAGTTCAAATCTCGGTAGAACCTGACTTTCTTTTCAACTCTGATTAATCTTTGTTTAGAGACATGTGAGGGAAGGGATGATTTATCTAAAATTGACCAGGCCAGTATTTGAATGCGTTCAAGTCATTTCTTAAATTTTTGCCGCGTTGATTGCAGCACTGATGCTAGAAGGAGACTTGGCTGATTTCCAGGGCGCGTTGGTAATGCAATCCAAAGACTATCAGAAAACGCCCAACTGGGGCTCGAACCCACGGACGCCTGAGATTAAGAGTCTCATGCTCTACCGACTGAGCTAGCCAGGCTGATTCATTATTTGGTGCTGCCACTAAACCTCTTGGACTTACACGCTAATTGAACACACTTAAGATTACTTAAAATTGGGCCACTTAATTACTCCCACTGTTTGGGCTGGTAAAGGTTACGTGACTGGAAACAGGTTTCAGCAATGTTAGCTTTCCATAAAGTAGACGTGTTACAGAAATAGACGAGGTGGCCGATGGTTAAGGCGATGGACTGCTAATCCATTGGGCTCTGCCCGCGTGGGTCGAATCCCATCTTCGTCGCACGTTCGGTTCTATGGTGTAATGGTTAGCACTCTGGACTTTGAATCCAGCGATCCGAGTTCAAATCTCGGTAGAACCTGAACTTCCTTTTTCAACTCTGATTTAATCTTTTGTTTAAGAAACACGTGAGGGAAGGGATGATTTATTCTAAAATTGGACCCAGGCGCATCCATATTTGAATGCGTTCAAGTCATTTCTTCAACTTTTTGCCGCGTTGATTGCAGCACTGATGCTTAGAAGGAGACTTGTGCGATTCCAGGGCGCGTTGGTAAATGCAATCCAAAGACTATCAGAAAACGCCCAACTGGGGCTCGAACCCACGACCCTGAGATTAAGAGTCTCATGCTCTACCGACTGAGCTAGCCAGGCTGATTCATTAATTTGGTGCTGCCACTAAAGCCGTGCTTGGACTTACACGCTAATGAACACACTTAAGATTACTTAAAATTGGGCCACTTAATTACTCCCACTGTTTGGGCTGGTAAAAGGTTACGTGACTGGAAACAGGTTCAGCAATGTTAGCTTTCCATAAAGTAGACGTGTTACAGAAATAGACGAGGTGGCCGAGTGGTTAAGGCGATGGACTGCTAATCCATTGGGCTCTGCCCGCGTGGGTTCGAATCCCATCTTCGTCGCACGTTCGGTTCTATGGTGTAATGGTTAGCACTCTGGACTTTGAATCCAGCGATCCGAGTTCAAATCTCGGTAGAACCTGACTTTCTTTTTCAACTCTGATTTAATCTTTTGTTTAAGAAACACGTGAGGGAAGGGATGATTTATCTAAAATTGACCAGGCCATATTTGAATGCGTTCAAGTCATTTCTTCAACTTTTGCCGCGTTGATTGCAGCACTGATGCTTAGAAGGAGACTTGGCGATTTCCAGGGCGCGTTGGTAATGCAATCCAAAGACTATCAGAAAACGCCCAACGTGGGGCTCGAACCCACGACCCTGAGATTAAGAGTCTCATGCTCTACCGACTGAGCTAGCCAGGCTGATTCATTATTTGGTGCTGCCACTAAAGCCGTCTTGGACTTACACGCTAATGAACACACTTAAGATTACTTAAAATTGGGCCACTTAATTACTCCCACTGTTTGGGCTGGTAAAAGGTTACGTGACTGGAAACAGGTTCAGCAATGTTAGCTTTCCATAAAGTAGACGTGTTACAGAAATAGACGAGGTGGCCGAGTGGTTAAGGCGATGGACTGCTAATCCATTGGGCTCTGCCCGCGTGGGTTCGAATCCCATCTTCGTCGCACGTTCGGTTCTATGGTGTAATGGTTAGCACTCTGGACTTTGAATCCAGCGATCCGAGTTCAAATCTCGGTAGAACCTGACTTTCTTTTTCAACTCTGATTTAATCTTTTGTTTAAGAAACACGTGAGGGAAGGGATGATTTATCTAAAATTGACCAGGCCATATTTGAATGCGTTCAAGTCATTTCTTCAACTTTTGCCGCGTTGATTGCAGCACTGATGCTTAGAAGGAGACTTGGCGATTTCCAGGGCGCGTTGGTAATGCAATCCAAAGACTATCAGAAAACGCCCAACGTGGGGCTCGAACCCACGACCCTGAGATTAAGAGTCTCATGCTCTACCGACTGAGCTAGCCAGGCTGATTCATTATTTGGTGCTGCCACTAAAGCCGTCTTGGACTTACACGCTAATGAACACACTTAAGATTACTTAAAATTGGGCCACTTAATTACTCCCACTGTTTGGGCTGGTAAAAGGTTACGTGACTGGAAACAGGTTCAGCAATGTTAGCTTTCCATAAAGTAGACGTGTTACAGAAATAGACGAGGTGGCCGAGTGGTTAAGGCGATGGACTGCTAATCCATTGGGCTCTGCCCGCGTGGGTTCGAATCCCATCTTCGTCGCACGTTCGGTTCTATGGTGTAATGGTTAGCACTCTGGACTTTGAATCCAGCGATCCGAGTTCAAATCTCGGTAGAACCTGACTTTCTTTTTCAACTCTGATTTAATCTTTTGTTTAAGAAACACGTGAGGGAAGGGATGATTTATCTAAAATTGACCAGGCCATATTTGAATGCGTTCAAGTCATTTCTTCAACTTTTGCCGCGTTGATTGCAGCACTGATGCTTAGAAGGAGACTTGGCGATTTCCAGGGCGCGTTGGTAATGCAATCCAAAGACTATCAGAAAACGCCCAACGTGGGGCTCGAACCCACGACCCTGAGATTAAGAGTCTCATGCTCTACCGACTGAGCTAGCCAGGCTGATTCATTATTTGGTGCTGCCACTAAAGCCGTCTTGGACTTACACGCTAATGAACACACTTAAGATTACTTAAAATTGGGCCACTTAATTACTCCCACTGTTTGGGCTGGTAAAAGGTTACGTGACTGGAAACAGGTTCAGCAATGTTAGCTTTCCATAAAGTAGACGTGTTACAGAAATAGACGAGGTGGCCGAGTGGTTAAGGCGATGGACTGCTAATCCATTGGGCTCTGCCCGCGTGGGTTCGAATCCCATCTTCGTCGCACGTTCGGTTCTATGGTGTAATGGTTAGCACTCTGGACTTTGAAATCCAGCGATCCGAGTTCAAATTCGGGTAGAACCTGACTTTCTTTTTCAACTCTGATTTAATCTTTTGTTTAAGAAACACGTGAGGGAAGGGATGATTTATCTTAAAATTGACCAGGCCATATTTGAATGCGTTCAAGTCATTTCTTCAACTTTTGCCGCGTTGATTGCAGCACTGATGCTTAGAAGGAGACTTGGCGATTTCCAGGCGCGTTGGTAATGCAAATCCAAAGACTATCAGAAAACGCCCAACGTGGGGCTCGAAACCCACGACCCTGAGATTAAGAGTCTCATGCTCTACCGACTGAGCTAGCCCAGGCTGATTCATTATTTGGTGCTGCCACTAAAGCCGTCTTGGACTTACACGCTAATGGAACAACACTTAAGATTACTTATAATTGGCACTTAATTACTCCACTGTTTGGGCTGTAAAAGGTTACGTGATTGGAAACAGGTTCAGCAATGTTGCTTTCCATAAAGTAGACGTGTTACCAGGAAATAGACGAGGTGGCCGAGTGGTTAAGGCGATGGACTGCTAATCCATTGGGCTCTGCCCGGTGGGTTCGAATCCCATCTTCGTCGCAACGTTCGGTTCTATGGTGTAATGGTTAGCACTCTGACTTTGGAATCCAGCGATCCGAGTTCAAATCTCGTGAACCTGACTTACTTTTCAACTCTGATTAATCTTTTGTTAAGAAACACGTGAGGGAAGGGATGATTTATCTAAAATTGACCAGGCCATATTTGAATGCGTTCAAGTCATTTCTTCAACTTTTTTGCCGCGTTGATGTGCAGCACTGATGCTTAGAAGGAGACTTGGCGATTTCCAGGGCGCGTTGGTAATGCAATCCAAAGACTATCAAAAACGCCCAACGTGGGGGCTCGAACCCACGACTCCTGAGATTAAGAGTCTCATGCTCTACCGACTGAGCTAGCCAGGCTGATTCATTATTTGGTGCTGGCCACTAAAGCCGTCTTGGACTTACACGCTAATGGAACACACTTAAGATTACTTAAAATTGGGCCACTTAATTACTCCCACTGTTTGGGCTGGTAAAGGTTACGTGACTGGAAACAGGTTCAGCAATGTTAGCTTTCCATAAGTAGACGTGTTACAGAAAATAGACGAGGTGGCCGAGTGGTTAAGGCGAATGGACTGCTAATCGCATTGGGCTCTGGCCGGTGGGGTTCGAATTCCATCTTCGTCGCACGTTCGGTTCTATGGTGTAATGGTTTAGCACTCTGGACTTTGAATCAGCGATCCGAGTTCAAATCTCGGTAGAACCTGACTTTCTTTTTCAGAACTCTGATTAATCTTTTGTTTAAGAAACACGTGAGGGAAGGGATGATTTATCTAAAATTGACCAGGGCCTTATTGTGAATGCGTTCAAGTCATTTCTTCAAATTTTGTCGCGTTGATTGCAGCACTGATGCTTAGAAGGAGACTTGGCGATTTCCAGGCGCGTTGGGTAATGCAATCCAAAGACTATCAGAAAACGCCCAACGTGGGGCTCGAACCCACGACCCTGAGATTAAGAGTCTCATGCTCTACCGACTGAGCTAGCCAGGCTGATTCATTATTTGGTGCTGCCACTAAAGCCGTCTTGGACTTACACGCTAATGAACACACTTAAGATTACTTAAAATTGGGCCACTTAATTACTCCCACTGTTTGGGCTGGTAAAAGGTTACGTGACTGGAAACAGGTTCAGCAATGTTAGCTTTCCATAAAGTAGACGTGTTACAGAAATAGACGAGGTGGCCGAGTGGTTAAGGCGATGGACTGCTAATCCATTGGGCTCTGCCCGCGTGGGTTCGAATCCCATCTTCGTCGCACGTTCGGTTCTATGGTGTAATGGTTAGCACTCTGGACTTTGAATCCAGCGATCCGAGTTCAAATCTCGGTAGAACCTGACTTTCTTTTTCAACTCTGATTTAATCTTTTGTTTAAGAAACACGTGAGGGAAGGGATGATTTATCTAAAATTGACCAGGCCATATTTGGAATGCGTTCAAGTCATTTCTTTCAACTTTTGCCGCGTTGTATTTCAGCACTGATGCTTAGAAGGAGACTTGGCGATTTCCAGGGCGCCCTGTTTGGCTAATAGCAATCCAAAGGGACTATCAGAAACGGCCCCAACGTGGGTGGGCTCGAACCCACGACCCCTGAGATTTAAGAGTCTCAATGCTCTTACCCGACCTGAGCTAGCCAGGCTGGTTCATTATTTGGGCTGCCACTAAAGCCGTCTTGGACTTACACGCTAATGGAACACACTTAAGATTACTTAAAATTGGGCCACTTAATACTCCACGTTTGGCTGGTAAAGGTACGTGACTGGAAACAGGTTCAGCAATGTTAGCATTCCATAAAGTAGACGTGTACAGAAATAAGACGAGGTGCCGAGTGGTTAAAGGCGATGGACTGCTAATCCATTGGGCTCTGCCCGCGTGGGTTCGAATCCCATCTTCGTCGCACGTTCGGTTCTATGGTGTAATGTTAGCACTCTGGACTTGAATCCAGCGATCCGAGTTCAAATCTCGGTAGAACCTGACTTTCTTTTTCAACTCTGATTTAATCTTTTTGTTTAAGAAACACGTGAGGGAAGGGATGATTTATCTAAAATTGACCAGGCCATATTTGAATGCGTTCAAGTCATTTCTTCAACTTTTGCCGCGTTGATTGCAGCACTGATGCTTAGAAGGAGACTTGGCGATTTCCAGGGCGCGTTGGTAATGCAATCCAAAGACTATCAGAAAACGCCCAACGTGGGGCTCGAACCCACGACCCTGAGATTAAGAGTCTCATGCTCTACCGACTGAGCTAGCCAGGCTGATTCATTATGTTGATGCTGCCACTAAAGCCGTCTTGGACTTACACGCTAATTGGAACACCACTTAAGATTACTTAAAATTGGGCCACTTAATTACTCCCACTGTTTGGGCTGGTAAAAGGTTACGTGACTGGAAACAGGTTTCAGCAATGTTAGCTTCCATAAAGTAGACGTGTACAGAATAGACGAGGTGGCCGAGTGGTTTAAGGCGATGACTGCTAATTCCATTGGGCTCTGCCGCGTGGGTTCGAATCCCATCTTCGTCGCACGTTCGGTTCTATGTGTAATGGTTAGCACTCTGGCCTTTGAATCAGCGATCGAGTTCAAATCTCGGTAGAACCTGACTTTCTTTTCAACTCTGATTAATCTTTTGTTTAAGAAAACACGTGAGGCGAAGGATGATTTAATTCTAAAATTGACCAGGCCTATATTTGAATGCGTTCAAGTCATTTCTTTAACTTTTTGCCGCGTTGATTGCAGCACTGATGCTTAGAAGGACGACTTGGCGATTTCCAGGGCGCGTTGTAAGCAATCCAAAGACTATCAGAAAACGCCCAACGTGGGGCTTCGAACCCACGACCCTGAGATTAAGAGTCTCATGCTCTACCGACTGAGCTAGCACGGCTGATTCATTATTTGGTGCTGCCACTAAAGCGTCTTGGACTTACACGCTAATTGAACACACTTAAGATTACTTAAATTGGGCCACTTAATTACTCCTCACTGTTTGGCCTGGTAAAAGGTTACGTGACTGGAAACAGGTTCAGCAATGTTAGCTTTCCATAAAGTAGACGTGTTACAGAAATAGACGAGGTGCCGATGTTAAGGCGATGGACTGCTAATCCCATTGGGCTCTGCCCGCGTGGTTCGAATCCCATCTTCGTCGCACGTTCGGTTCTATGGTGTATGGTTTAGCACTCTGGAATTTGAATCAGCGATCCGAGTTCAAATCTCGGTAGAACCTGACTTTCTTTCAACTCTGATTTAATCTTTGTTTTAGAAACACGTGAGGGAAGGGATGATTATCTAAAATTGACCAGGCCATATTTGAATGCGTTCAAGTCATTTCTTCAACTTTTGCCGCGTTGATTGCAGCACTGATGCTTAGAAGGAGACTTGCGATTTCCAGGGCGCGTTGGTAATGCAATCCAAAGACTATCAGAAACGCCCAACGTGGGCTCGAACCCACGACCCTGAGATTAAGAGTCTCATGCTCTACCGACTGAGCTAAGCCAGGCTGATCATTATTTTGGTGCTGCCACTAAAGCCGTCTTGGACTTACACGCTAATGGAACACACTTAAGATTACTTAAAATTGGGCACTTAATTACTCCCACTGTTTGGGCTGGTAAAAGGTTACGTGACTGGAAACAGGTTCAGCAATGTTAGCTTTTCCATAAAGTAGACCGTGTTACAGAATAGACGAGGTGGCCGAGTGGTTAAGGCGATGGACTGCTTAATCCATTGGGCTCTGCCCGCGTGGGTTCGAATCCCATCTTCGTCGCACGTTCGGTTCTATGGTGTAATGGTTAGCACTCTGGACTTGATCCAGCGATCCGAGTTCAAATCTCGGTAGAACCTGACTTACTTTTTCAACTCTGGATTTAATCTTTTGTTTAAGAAACACGTGAGGGAGGGATGATTTATCTAAAATTGACCAGGCCATATTTGAATGCGTTCAAGTCATTTCTTCAACTTTTGCCGCGTTGATTGCAGCACTGATGCTTAGAAGGAGACTTGGCGATTTCCAGGGCGCGTTGGTAATGCAATCCAAAGACTATCAGAAAACGCCCAACGTGGGGCTCGAACCCACGACCCTGAGATTAAGAGTCTCATGCTCTACCGACTGAGCTAGCCAGGCTGATTCATTATTTGGTGCTGCCACTAAAGCCGTCTTGGACTTACACGCTAATGGAACACACTTAAGATTACTTAAAATTGGGCCACTTAATTACTCCCACTGTTTGGGCTGGTAAAAGGTTACGTGACTGGAAACAGGTTCAGCAATGTTAGCTTTCCATAAAGTAGACGTGTTACAGAAATAGACGAGGTGGCCGAGTGGTTAAGGCGATGGACTGCTAATCCATTGGGCTCTGCCCGCGTGGGTTCGAATCCCATCTTCGTCGCACGTTCGGTTCTATGGTGTAATGGTTAGCACTCTGGACTTTGAATCCAGCGATCCGAGTTCAAATCTCGGTAGAACCTGACTTTCTTTTTCAACTCTGATTTAATCTTTTGTTTAAGAAACACGTGAGGGAAGGGATGATTTATCTAAAATTGACCAGGCCATATTTGAATGCGTTCAAGTCATTTCTTCAACTTTTGCCGCGTTGATTGCAGCACTGATGCTTAGAAGGAGACTTGGCGATTTCCAGGGCGCGTTGGTAATGCAATCCAAAGACTATCAGAAAACGCCCAACGTGGGGCTCGAACCCACGACCCTGAGATTAAGAGTCTCATGCTCTACCGACTGAGCTAGCCAGGCTGATTCATTATTTGGTGCTGCCACTAAAGCCGTCTTGGACTTACACGCTAATGGAACACACTTAAGATTACTTAAAATTGGGCCACTTAATTACTCCCACTGTTTGGGCTGGTAAAAGGTTACGTGACTGGAAACAGGTTCAGCAATGTTAGCTTTCCATAAAGTAGACGTGTTACAGAAATAGACGAGGTGGCCGAGTGGTTAAGGCGATGGACTGCTAATCCATTGGGCTCTGCCCGCGTGGGTTCGAATCCCATCTTCGTCGCACGTTCGGTTCTATGGTGTAATGGTTAGCACTCTGGACTTTGAATCCAGCGATCCGAGTTCAAATCTCGGTAGAACCTGACTTTCTTTTTCAACTCTGATTTAATCTTTTGTTTAAGAAACACGTGAGGGAAGGGATGATTTATCTAAAATTGACCAGGCCATATTTGAATGCGTTCAAGTCATTTCTTCAACTTTTGCCGCGTTGATTGCAGCACTGATGCTTAGAAGGAGACTTGGCGATTTCCAGGGCGCGTTGGTAATGCAATCCAAAGACTATCAGAAAACGCCCAACGTGGGGCTCGAACCCACGACCCTGAGATTAAGAGTCTCATGCTCTACCGACTGAGCTAGCCAGGCTGATTCATTATTTGGTGCTGCCACTAAAGCCGTCTTGGACTTACACGCTAATGGAACACACTTAAGATTACTTAAAATTGGGCCACTTAATTACTCCCACTGTTTGGGCTGGTAAAAGGTTACGTGACTGGAAACAGGTTCAGCAATGTTAGCTTTCCATAAAGTAGACGTGTTACAGAAATAGACGAGGTGGCCGAGTGGTTAAGGCGATGGACTGCTAATCCATTGGGCTCTGCCCGCGTGGGTTCGAATCCCATCTTCGTCGCACGTTCGGTTCTATGGTGTAATGGTTAGCACTCTGGACTTTGAATCCAGCGATCCGAGTTCAAATCTCGGTAGAACCTGACTTTCTTTTTCAACTCTGATTTAATCTTTTGTTTAAGAAACACGTGAGGGAAGGGATGATTTATCTAAAATTGACCAGGCCATATTTGAATGCGTTCAAGTCATTTCTTCAACTTTTGCCGCGTTGATTGCAGCACTGATGCTTAGAAGGAGACTTGGCGATTTCCAGGGCGCGTTGGTAATGCAATCCAAAGACTATCAGAAAACGCCCAACGTGGGGCTCGAACCCACGACCCTGAGATTAAGAGTCTCATGCTCTACCGACTGAGCTAGCCAGGCTGATTCATTATTTGGTGCTGCCACTAAAGCCGTCTTGGACTTACACGCTAATGGAACACACTTAAGATTACTTAAAATTGGGCCACTTAATTACTCCCACTGTTTGGGCTGGTAAAAGGTTACGTGACTGGAAACAGGTTCAGCAATGTTAGCTTTCCATAAAGTAGACGTGTTACAGAAATAGACGAGGTGGCCGAGTGGTTAAGGCGATGGACTGCTAATCCATTGGGCTCTGCCCGCGTGGGTTCGAATCCCATCTTCGTCGCACGTTCGGTTCTATGGTGTAATGGTTAGCACTCTGGACTTTGAATCCAGCGATCCGAGTTCAAATCTCGGTAGAACCTGACTTTCTTTTTCAACTCTGATTTAATCTTTTGTTTAAGAAACACGTGAGGGAAGGGATGATTTATCTAAAATTGACCAGGCCATATTTGAATGCGTTCAAGTCATTTCTTCAACTTTTGCCGCGTTGATTGCAGCACTGATGCTTAGAAGGAGACTTGGCGATTTCCAGGGCGCGTTGGTAATGCAATCCAAAGACTATCAGAAAACGCCCAACGTGGGGCTCGAACCCACGACCCTGAGATTAAGAGTCTCAACTGTAAACAACTGTTTAGCGTCATCTGTATTTCCAACAGCTGAAAAAATCGCAAAAATTACACCTATACATAAAGGTGAATCGAAACAGAAAATAGGTAACTATCGACCCATATCCGTTTTAACATGTTTTTCAAAGCTATTCGAACTTATAGTCCATGAACAAGTTTATTCTTATCTAGAGGCGAATCAATTTCTCAATTCATCTCAGTTTGGTTTCAGAAAAAACCGTTCTACTCAACATGCAGTGACCATACTTACCGACCATATTAGGCGTGGTATTGATAATAGTATACTGACAGGCGCTGCTTATATAGATCTGAGCAAAGCTTTTGACACCGTAGACCATGGTTGCATCATATCAAAATTAAAATGTTATGGAATAGCTGGTCGAGAGCTGTCGTGGTTCGAAAGCTACCTCTTCAATAGAAAACAATTTGTTGTATTGGACAACACTAAATCGCCAATGGAATCAGTTTTGTGTGGTGTTCCCCAAGGTTCCGTGCTGGGGCCACTACTATTTGTAATATTGATGAATGATATTAGTTCTGCTTTGAGTGACTGTAAAATATTAATGTATGCTGACGATACAGTGATATATACATCGCACGCAAACCTCGATACTGTTGTTGCTGAGCTCAATAAAGATCTTGATAACTTATCAAATTGGTTTTACATGAACAATCTTATCGTCAATTTTAAAAAAGGGAAAACTGAGTACATGATCTTTGGTACAGCACGGAAACTGAAGAACTTAGATCCGGTAAAAGTTGAAACAAAGGGAATCACTCTCAACCGCACAACCACATACAAATACCTTGGAGTACCCTGGACCAATCACTCAATTATATCGATCACCTTGATGCAATGTACAAAAAAGCTTCTGCTAGATTAAGCCTTCTGACAAAAGTACGCCAATACATGAGTCCGTTCGTTGCTGAATCTGTTTTCAAAGCTACTGTTTCTCCAATTATGTTTTATTGCTCCAACTTGTTTGTCTACAAAGACCACCAAAGACTACAACACCTTCAGGATCGAGCGAATTGTATTGTCTATGGGCGTAAATCCTACCCCTGGAGATCCGTGAAAAACGAAATGAAATTACGTTGTGCAGTAGACGTTTTTAAATGTTTGAATGGGCTTAATCCTGAAATTTTCGAGAATATTTTACACGATTACACCATTGTAAAATAACTAGGGGAAATAATTCTCTCATTATATTGCCTAAGGTCCGCACCGAATCTGGTCGGAGGTCATTTAAATATCAAGGGGCATATATTTATAATAACCTAAGCAAGAGTGTTCGAGACGAAACTTCGTTAGTTCGCTTCAAACACTGCTGCAAAGACATTTTTTAGTTTATATGTACCCTTGTCTCGAACCTTAACTTCTCTTCCCGCCACAGCTTTGCACGTGTCTCACCATTCTTCATTTTCTCGACCCTTAGTGTTTAATGTTTTTAGTTTTAACCACATGCGTCATACTCTCTCCGACTGTGTGTCCTCCCTACACTCTCATATAGCGAACATACTTTATTATACATATTTAGATATGTTTTTACCTTTTTTTTTTACTTATCCTAATATCTTTTGTTTAACAGGGCGCCTATTGATAGCAATGTATATATACGTTGAAAGGTTTTTACCCTGTATAAATATGTTTTAATAATAATAATAATATAATGCTCTACCGACTGAGCTAGCCAGGCTGATTCATTATTTGGTGCTGCCACTAAACCCGTCTTGGACTTACACGCTAATGGAACACACTTAAGATTACTTAAAATTGGGCCACTTAATTACTCCCACTGTTTGGGCTGGTAAAAGGTTACGTGACTGGAAACAGTTCAGCAATGTTAGCTTTCCATAAAGTAGACGTGTTACAGAAATAGACGAGGTGGCCGAGTGGTTAAGGCGATGGACTGCTAATCCATTGGGCTCTGCCCGCGTGGGTTCGAATCCCATCTTCGTCGCACGTTCGGTTCTATGGTGTAATGGTTAGCACTCTGGACTTTGAATCCAGCGATCCGAGTTCAAATCTCGTAGAACCTGACTTTCTTTTTCAACTCTGATTTAATCTCTTGTTTAAGAAACACGTGAGGGAAGGGATGATTTATCTAAAATTGACCAGGCCATATTTGAATGCGTTCAAGTCATTTCTTCAACTTTTGCCGCGTTGATTGCAGCACTGATGCTTAGAAGGAGACTTGGCGATTTCCAGGGCGCGTTGGTAATGCAATCCAAAGACTATCAGAAAACCCCAACGTGGGGCTCGAACCCACGACCCTGAGATTAAGAGTCTCATGCTCTACGACTGAGCTAGCCAGGCTGATTCATTATTTGGTGCTGCCACTAAAGCCGTCTTGACTTACACGCTAATGGAACACACTTAAGATTACTTATAAATTGGGCCACTTAATTACTCCCACTGTTTGGGCTGGTAAAAGGTTACGTGACTGGAAACAGGTTCAGCAATGTTAGCTTTCCATAAGTAGACGTGTTACAGAAATAGACGAGGTGGCCGAGTGGTTAAGGCGATGGACTGCTAATCCATTGGGCTCTGCCCGCGTGGGTTCGAATCCCATCTTCGTCGCACGTTCGGTTCTATGGTGTGTGGTTAGCACTCTGGACTTTGAATCCAGCGATCCGAGTTCAAATCTCGGTAGAACCTGACTTTCTTTTTCAACTCTGATTTAATCTTTTGTTTAAGAAACACGTGAGGGAAGGAATTATTTATCTAAAATTGACCAGGCCAGATTTGAATGCGTTCAAGTCATTTCTTCAACTTTTGCCGCGTTGATTGCAGCACTGATGCTTAGAAGGAGACTTGGCGATTTCCGGGCGCGTTGGTATGCAATCCAAAGACTATCAGAAAACGCCCAACGCGGGGCTCGAACCCACGACCCTGAGATTAAGAGTCTCATTGCTCTACGACTGAGCTAGCCAGGCTGATTCATTATTGGTGCTGCCACTAAAGCCGTCTTGGACTTACACGCTAATGGAACACACTTAAGATTACTTAAAATTGGGCCACTTAATTACTCCCACTGTTTGGCTGGTAAAAGTTACGTGACTGGAAACAGGTTCAGCAATGTTAGCTTTCCATAAAGTAGACGTGTTACAGAAATAGACGAGGTGGCCGAGTGGTTAAGGCGATGGACTGCTAATCCATTGGGCTCTGCCCGCGTGGGTTCGAATCCCATCTTCGTCGCACGTTCGGTTCTATGGTGTAATGGTTAGCACTCTGGACTTTGAATCCAGCGATCGAGTTCAAATCTCGTAGAACCTGACTTCTTTTTCAACTCTGATTTAATCTTTTGTTTAAGAAACACGTGAGGAAGGGATGATTTATCTAAAATTGACCAGGCCATATTTGAATGCGTTCAAGTCATTTCTTCAAACTTTTGCCGCGTTGATTGCAGCACTGATGCTTAGAAGGAGACTTGGCGATTTCCAGGGCGCGTTGGTAATGCAATCCAAAGACTATCAGAAAACGCCCAACGTGGGGCTCGAACCCACGACCCTGAGATTAAGAGTCTCATGCTCTACCGACTGAGCTAGCCAGGCTGATTCATTATTTTGGTGCTGCCACTAAAGCCGTTTGGACTTACACGCTAATGGAACACACTTAAGATTACTTATATTGGGCCACTTAATTACTCCCACTGTTTGGGCTGGTAAAGGTTACGTGACTGGAAACAGGTTCAGCAATGTTAGCTTTCCATAAAGTAGACGTGTTACAGAAATAGACGAGGTGGCCGAGTGGTTAGGCGATGGACTGCTAATCCATTGGGCTCTGCCCGCGTGGGTTCGAATCCCATCTTCGTCGCACGTTCGGTTCTATGGTGTAATGGTTAGCACTCTGGCTTTGAATCCAGCGATCGAGTTCAAATCTCGGTAGAACCTGACTTTCTTTTTCAACTCTGATTTAATCTTTGTTTAAGAAACACGTGAGGGAAGGATGATTTATCTAAAATTGACCAGGCCATATTTGAATGCGTTCAAGTCATTTCTTCAAATTTTGTCGCGTTGATTGCAGCACTGATGCTTTAGAAGGAGACTTGGCGATTTCCAGGCGCGTTGGTAATGCAATCCAAAGACTATCAGAAAACGCCCAACGTGGGGCTCGAAACACGACCCTGAGAAAACCCGTCTTGGACTTACACGCTAATGGAACACACTTAAGATTACTTATAATTGGGCCACTTAATTACTCCCACTGTTTGGGCTGGTAAAAGGTTACGTGATTGGAAACAGGTTCAGCAATGTTAGCTTTCCATAAAGTAGACGTGTTACAGAAAAAGACGAGGTGGCCGAGTGGTTAAGGCGATGGACTGCTAATCCATTGGGCTCTGCCCGCGTGGGTTCGAATCCCATCTTCGTCGCACGTTCGGTTCTATGGTGTAATGGTTAGCACTCTGGACTTTGAATCCAGCGATCCGAGTTCAAATCTCGGTAGAACCTGACTTTCTTTTCAACTCTGATTTAATCTTTTGTTTAAGAAAACACGTGAGGAAGGGATGATTTATCTAAAATTGACCAGGCCTTATTTGAATGCGTTCAAGTCATTTCTTCAACTTTTGTCGCGTTGATTGCAGCACTGATGCTTAGAAGGAGACTTGGCGATTTCCAGGGCGCGTTGTAATGCAATCCAAAGACTATCAGAAAACGCCCAACGTGGGGCTCGAACCCACGACCCTGAGATTAAGAGTCTCATGCTCTACCGACTGAGCTAGCCAGGCTGATTCATTATTTGATGCTGCCACTAAAGCCGTCTTGGACTTACACGCTAATGGAACACACTTAAGATTACTTAAAATTGGGCCACTTAATTACTCCCACTGTTTGGGCTGGTAAAAGGTTACGTGACTGGAAACAGGTTCAGCAATGTTAGCTTTCCATAAAGTAGACGTGTTACAGAAATAGACGAGGTGGCCGAGTGGTTAAGGCGATGGACTGCTAATCCATTGGGCTCTGCCGCGTGGTTCGAATCCCATCTTCGTCGCACGTTCGTTCTATGGTGTAATGGTTAGCACTCTGGGACTTTGAATCCAGCGATCCGAGTTCAAATCTCGGTAGAACCTGACTTTCTTTTTCAACTGATTTAATCTTTTGTTTAAAACACGTGAGGGAAGGGATGATTTATCTAAAATTGACCAGGCCATATTTGAATGCGTTCAAGTCATTTCTTCAAATTTTGTCGCGTTGATTGCAGCACTGATGCTTAGAAGGAGACTTGGCGATTTCCAGGTCGGTTGGTAATGCAATCCAAAGACTATCAGAAAACGCCCAACGTGGGGCTCGAACCACGACCTGAGATTAAGAGTCTCATGCTCTACGACTGAGCTAGCCAGGCTGATTCATTATTTGGTGCTGCCACTAAAGCCGTCTTGGACTTACACGCTAATGGAACACACTTAAGATTACTTAAAATTGGGCCACTTAATTACTCCCACTGTTTGGGCTGGTAAAAGGTTACGTGACTGGAAACAGGTTCAGCAATGTTAGCTTTCCATAAAGTAGACGTGTTACAGAAATAGACGAGGTGGCCGAGTGGTTAAGGCGATGGACTGCTAATCCATTGGGCTCTGCCCGTGTGGGTTCGAATCCCATCTTCGTCGCACGTTTCGGTTCTATGGTGTAATGGTTACACTCTGGCTTTGAATCCAGCGATCCGAGTTCAAATCTCGGTAGAACCTGACTTACTTTTTCAACTCTGATTTAATCTTTTGTTTAAGAAACACGTGAGGGAAGGGATGATTTATCTAAAATTGACCAGGCCATATTTGAATGCGTTCAAGTCATTTCTTCAACTTTTGCTGCGTTGATTGCAGCACTGATGCTTAGAAGG
>JASGCC010002218.1:0-29762 GCA_030067915.1 Hydractinia echinata | reverse complement strand
CAGGACCGCCTTGACCTGACACTGAGTGATAGAGTTGATGTTAGAGAATGCCTCGGATTCCTCTTTGACGCACGTGTATGCGCGCATGCGTCAGCACGGTCAAATTAGGGGCATAATACCCAAATGTTCGCTAATTAAAACGCACATCTCGAACGAATTTTGATTCGCGATTTCAGCATTCGAACCGCCTTGAAATGTAGATGTCAAAACTGGGCTTGGAATTGTCGTAACGTGAAGGCAAAGTGGTTTAATTTACTGCATAATTTTGCAAAAAAATAGCAATTCTGGCAGCTGGAATAAATTAATTGCTCCTGACCGGGCTCGATCCAAGGTACCTCGGATGAAAGCGCAGATCAATGACCACAGGACCGCCTTGACCTGACACGGAGTGTTAGAGTTGATGTAGAGAATGCCTTCGCAGATTCCTCTTTGACGGCACGTGGCATGGCGCATGCGTCAGCACGGTCAAACAGGGCAAAGTACCCAAATGTTTTCGCTAAAACGCACATCTCGAACGAATTTTGACTCGCCGTTTTCATCATTCGAACCGCCTTGAAATGTAGATTCAAAATGGCTTGGAATTGTCGTAACGTGAAGGCAAAGTGGTTTAATTACTGCATAATTTGTGAAAAAAAGCAATTCTGGGCAGCTGGAATAAATTAATTGCTCCTGACCGGGCTCGATCCTAGTACCCTCGATGAAAGTGCAGATCAATGACCACAGGACCGCCTTGACCTGACACGGAGTGTTAGAGTTGATGTAGAGAATGCCTCGCAGATTCCTCTTTGACGGCACGTGGTATGGCGCATGCGTCAGCACGGTCAAATAGGGCAAAGTACCCAAATGTTTTCGCTAAATTAAACGCACATATCGAACGAATTTGATTCCGATTTCAGCATCTTCGAACCGCCTTGAAATGTAGATGTCAAAACTGGGCTTGGAATTGTCGTAACGTGAAGGCAAAGTGGTTTAATTCTCCATAATTTGCAAAAAAATAGCAATTCTGGCAGCTGGAATAAAGTAATTGCTCCTGACCGGGCTCGATCCAAGGTACCATCGGATGAAAGCGCAGATCAATGACCACAGGACCGCCTTGACCTGACACGGAGTGTTAGAGTTGATGTAGAGAATGCTCGCAGATTCCTCTTTGACGGCACGTGGCATGGCGCATGCGTCAGCACGGTCAAACAGGGCAAAGTACCCAAATGTTTTCGCTAATTAAACGCACATCTCGAACGAATTTTGACTCGCGTTTTCAGCATTCGAACCGCCTTGAAATGTAGATATTCAAAAATGGGCTTGGAATTGTCGTAACGTGAAGGCAAAGTGGTTTAATTACTGCATAATTTTGCAAAAAAAGCAGCAATTCTGGGCAGCTGGAATAAATTAATTGCTCCTGACCGGGCTCGATCCAAGTACCCTCGGATGAAAGTGCAGATCAATGACCACAGGACCGCCTTGACCTGACACGGAGTGTTAGAGTTGATGTAGAGAATGCCTCGCAGATTCCTCTTTGACGCACGTGGCATGGCGCATGCGTCAGCACGGTCAAACAGGGCAAAGTACCCAAATTTTTCGCTAATTACACGCACATCTCGAACGAATTTTGACTCGCCGTTTTCAGCATTCGAACCGCCTTGAAATGTAGATTTCAAAATGGGCTTGGAATTGTCGTAACGAGAAGGCAAAGTGGTTTAAGTACTGCATAATGTTGCAAAAAAACAGCAACTCTGGGCAGCTGGAATAAAGTAATTGCTCCTGACCGGGCTCGATCCCAGGTACCCTCGGATGAAAGTGCAGATCAATGACCACAGGACCGCCTTGACCTGACACGGAGTGTTAGAGTTGATGTAGAGAATGCCTCGCAGATTCCTCTTTGACGGCACGTGGCATGGCGCATGCGTCAGCACGGTCAAATAGGGCAAAGTACCCAAATGTTTTCGCTAATTAAACGCACATCACGACGAATTTTGACTCGGTTTTCGCATTCGAACCGCCTTGAATGTAGATGTCAAAACTGGGCTTGGAATTGTCGTAACTTGAAGGCAAAGTGGTTTAATTTCTCCATAATTTTGCAAAAAAAATAGCAATTCTGGACAGCTGGAATAAATTAATTGCTCCTGACCGGGCTCGATCCAAGGTACCATCGGTGAAAGCGCAGATCAATGACCACAGGACCGCCTTGACCTGACACGGAGTGTTAGAGTTGATGTAGAGAATGCCTCGCAGATTCCTCTTTGACGGCACGTGGCATGGCGCATGCGTCAGCACGTTAAATAGGGCAAAGTACCCAAATGTTTGTGCTAATTAAACGCACATCTCGAACGAATTTTGACTCGCAGTTTCAGCATCCGAACCCCTTGAAATGTAGATGTCAAAACTGGGCTTGGAATTGTCGTAACGTGAAGGCAAAGTGGTTTAATTACTGCATAATTTTGCAAAAAAATAGCAATTCTGGCAGCTGGAATAAAGTAATTGCTCCTGACCGGGCTCGATCCAAGGTACCTTCGGATGAAAGCGCAGATCAATGACCACAGGACCGCCTTGACCTGACACGGAGTGTTAGAGTTGATGTAGAGAATGCTTCGCAGATTCCTCTTTGACGGCACGTGGCATGGCGCATGCGTCAGCACGGTCAAACAGGGCAAAGTACCCAAATGTTTTCGCTAATTACACGCACATCTCGAACGAATTTTGACTCGCCGTTTTCATCATTCGAACCGCCTTGAAATGTAGATTTCAAAAATGGGCTTGGAATTGTCGTAACGTGAAGGCAAAGTGGTTTAATTACTGCATAATGTTGCAAAAAAAACAGCAACTCTGGGCAGCTGGGATAAAGTAATTGCTCCTGACCGGGCTCGATCCCAGGTACCTCGGATGAAAGTGCAGATCAATGACCACAGGACCGCCTTGACCTGACACGGAGTGTTAGAGTTGATGTAGAGAATGCCTCGCAGATTCCTCTTTGACGGCACGTGGCATGGCGCATGCGTCAGCACGGTCAAATAGGGCAAAGTACCCAAATGTCTTCGCTAATTAAACGCACATCACGGACGAATTTTGACTCGCGGTTTTCCGCATTCGAACGGCCTTGAATTGTAGATGTCAAAACTGGGCTTGGAATTGTCGTAACTTGAAGGCAAAGTGGTTTAATTTCTCCATAATTTTGCAAAAAAAATAGCAATTCTGGACAGCTGGAATAAATTAATTGCTCCTGACCGGGCTCGATCCAAGGTACCATCGGATGAAAGCGCAGATCAATGACCACAGGACCGCCTTGACCTGACACGGAGTGTTAGAGTTGATGTAGAGAATGCTTCGCAGATTCCTCTTTGACGACACGTGGCATGGCGCATGCGTCAGCACGGTCAAACAGGGCAAAGTACCCAAATGTTTTCGCTAATTACACGCACATCTCGAACGAATTTTGACTCGCCGTTTTCATCATTCGAACCGCCTTGAAATGTAGATTTCAAAAATGGGCTTGGAATTGTCGTAACGTGAAGGCAAAGTGGTTTAATTACTGCATAATGTTGCAAAAAAGCAGCAATTCTGGGCAGCTGGAATAAATTAATTGCTCCTGACCGGGCTCGATCCTAGGTACCCCTCGAATGAAAGTGCAGATCAATGACCACAGGACCGCCTTGACCTGACACGGAGTGTTAGAGTTGATGTAGAGAATGCCTCGCAGATTCCTCTTTGACGGCACGTGGCATGGCGCATGCGTCAGCACGGTTAAATAGGGCAAAGTACCCAAATGTTTGTGCTAACTAAACGCACATCTCGAACGAATTTTGACTCGCAGTTTTCAGCATCCGAACCGCCTTGAAATGTAGATATCAAAACTGGGCTTGGAAGTGTCGTAACGTGAAGGCAAAGTGGCTTAATTACTGCATAATTTTGCAAAAAAATAGCAATTCTGGGCAGCTGGAATAAAGTAATTGCTCCTGACCAGGCTCGATCCAAGGTACCTTCGGATGAAAGCGCAGATCAATGACCACAGGACCGCCTTGACCTGACACGGAGTGTTAGAGTTGATGTAGAGAATGCTTCGCAGATTCCTCTTTGACGACACGTGGCATGGCGCATGCGTCAGCACGGTCAAACAGGGCAAAGTACCCAAATGTTTTCGCTAATTACACGCACATCTCGAACGAATTTTGACTCGCCGTTTTCATCATTCGAACCGCCTTGAAATGTAGATTTCAAAAATGGGCTTGGAATTGTCGTAACGAGAAGGCAAAGTGGTTTAAGTACTGCATAATGTTGCAAAAAACAGCAACTCTGGGCAGCTGGAATAAAGTAATTGCTCCTGACCGGGCTCGATCCCAGGTACCCTCGGATGAAAGTGCAGATCAATGACCACAGGACCGCCTTGACCTGACACGGAGTGTTAGAGTTGATGTAGAGAATGCCTCGCAGATTCCTCTTTGACGGCACGTGGCATGGCGCATGCGTCAGCACGGTCAAATAGGGCAAAGTACCCAAATGTTTTCGCTAATTAAACGCACATCACGACGAATTTTGACTCGCGGTTTTCCGCATTCGAACCGCCTTGAATTGTAGATGTCAAAACTGGGCTTGGAATTGTCGTAACTTGAAGGCAAAGTGGTTTAATTTCTCCATAATTTTGCAAAAAAAATAGCAATTCTGGACAGCTGGAATAAGTTAATTGCTCCTGACCGGGCTCGATCCAAGGTACCATCGGATGAAAGCGCAGATCAATGACCACAGGACCGCCTTGACCTGACACGGAGTGTTAGAGTTGATGTAGAGAATGCCTCGCAGATTCCTCTTTGACGGCACGTGGCATGGCGCATGCGTCAGCACGGTTAAATAGGGCAAAGTACCCAAATGTTTGTGCTAACTAAACGCACATCTCGAACGAATTTTGACTCGTAGTTTTCAGCATCCGAACCACCTTGAAATATAGATGTCAAAACTGGGCTTGTAATTGTCGTAACGTGAAGGCAAAGTGGTTTAATTACTGCATAATTTTGCAAAAAAATAGCAATTCTGGGCAGCTGGAATAAAGTAATTGCTCCTGACCATGCTCGATCCAAGGTACCTTCGGATGAAAGCGCAGATCAATGACCACAGGACCGCCTTGACCTGACACGGAGTGTTAGAGTTGATGTAGAGAATGCTTCGCAGATTCCTTTTTGACGACACGTGGCATGGCGCATGCGTCCACGCACGGTCAAACAGGGCAAAGTACCCAAATGTTTTCGCTAATTACACGCACATCTCGAACGAATTTTGACTCGCCGTTTTCATCATTCGAACCGCCTTGAAATGTAGATTTCAAAAATGGGCTTGGAATTGTCCGTAACGAGAAGGCAAAAGTGGTTTAAAGTACTGCATAATGTTGCAAAAAACAGCAACTCTGGGGCAGCTGGGATAAAGTAATTGCTCCTGACCGGGCTCGATCCCAGGTACCTCGGATGAAAGTGCAGATCAATGACCACAGGACCGCCTTGACCTGACACGGAGTGTTAGAGTTGATGTAGAGAATGCCTCGCAGATTCCTCTTTGACGGCACGTGGCATGGCGCATGCGTCAGCACGGTCAAAATAGGGCAAAGTACCCAAATGTTTTCGCTAATTAAACGCACATCACGGACGAATTTTGACTCGCGTTTTCCGCATTCGAACCGCCTTGAATTGTAGATGTCAAAACTGGGCTTGGAATTGTCGTAACTTGAAGGCAAAGTGGTTTAATTTCTCCATAATTTTGCAAAAAAATTAGCAATTCTGGGCAGCTGGAATAAATTAATTGCTCCTGACCGGGCTCGATCCTAGGTACCCTCGAATGAAAGTGCAGATCAATGACCACAGGACCGCCTTGACCTGACACGGAGTGTTAGAGTTGATGTAGAGAATGCCTCGCAGATTCCTCTTTGACGGCACGTGGCATGGCGCATGCGTCAGCACGGTTAAATAGGGCAAAGTACCCAAATGTTTGTGCTAACTAAACGCACATCTGGAACGAATTTTGACTCGCAGTTTTCAGCTCTGAAACCGCCTTGAAATGTAGATATCAAAACTGGGCTTGGAAGTGTCGTAACGTGAAGGCAAAGTTGGTTTAATTACTGCATAATTTTGCAAAAAAATAGCAATCTCGGGCAACTTACGGCGCGTCTTCAATTTTTTCGGGAGTAGCACGTGTATACCGCGTTTCTTCAAAATAACTTGCTGCGTTTTGCTGTTGACGTTGTTTTATGACGCACTGTTTTTGTGGTTGGCCTACATCGCTGATACGCCAATTACTTTTTAAAGTTGGGAAAGGAATGCAGGAAGGCAGCCATCTTTATGAATGTCTTTTGCGTTGACAGAATGTTTGAGAGGTATTTGTGATTACACAGAGAAAACAAGGTTTGACACATTTTTTATTCTATATATTTGAACTTTTTCAACTAGCTAGCTATAGGTAAAATTATAGCTATATATATATATTTTACTAAGAACTCCAGAAGTGTTTGGCCTGGCTAAACTTGGATTTTTACCATCATGGTTTGACAGCTAGCTAGCTATAGCTAAATATTCTTATAAATAGCATATATATAAATATAAACAGTAATCATAAGCAGTAATAAAAAAAGGTCAGTCTAAAAATACAAACTTTTTGTAGGTCTTAGATCACTGCCAGATTAGCTAGCTAAATATTTTGTGGTGCAAATCCTGCCTCTGTACAAAAGAGTAGCTTAATTAGAAAAAGCAGTTTAGCTAGTATTCTCTTGTATTAGTAGGGTGCGGAATATATGCACCACATAATGGACCTTATAGGAAAAAAGTTTTTTAGAGCTTTTAGAAAAAATTGTGTTTTTTTATTCCAAAAGTCATCTGAACTTGTTTCATGTGTGGATGTCTGAAATCCCTTAGTGGTAGTTAATTTTTTTTTGAGTTTATCGTCAAATAAATTAAATTATGGAGACAAATCAAGCATAGCTAGCTAGTAAAGTATATATATACAAAAGCTATAACAAAGCTATTAAAAATAATATGTATATATATACAACAAGTTTTAATGTTTACGTTTTACCAAGAGTATTGCGGATGTGCGGAAGAATTTAAAAAATCAATAGGCAATAAATGCAGATTGTCGGTTTGTGACATTTGAACTTTTTTAAAAGTATTGTCGCCAAAATTTTTAAACTGATTCACCAAAAAAAAGTAGCGTACACTCTTCTAATACCGGACACCTTCTAATACCGGACAATTCATAAAATCTTTAATAAAATCTTTACCAAGCACTTCATCAACCAAACATTGGGCGGCGTATTCACTAATGATCTGCCATTATGAAATGGGCAAATACGACTTGCCGTGGGGTCGCGCGTCCGTATATCACACCGATGAAGTTCCTGTCATGCTCTTTGCGGTTACAGCTCTCAGGCGAGAGAGGTATGCTGACTAATCTATTGTTTTCTTGTCAATCACAGGCGTATTCAACATTTTTTTGATTGATTGTCGTAATTATAGTATTTCTCGACGCAGATTATAATAAAAAGTTCACCCGTAGCTTATTACAGCTTCCAAAACTTTATTAAGAAAGTCTGAGATAAAAATTTTCAAAAACGGGAATTTTTTGCTGTCCGGTATTAGAAGAATTTTCTTTTTATAGAATGGCTCCTACTAAGAAACAAAGAAAATGGTCTGATGAAGCAATGGAGAACGCTATATTTTTTTGTCCTCCATGTAAATTTGTTTTAAACGTGTTTTATTGATCATTTTTAAAGAGAAAGAAAAACATATACCCTTTAAGATGGTTTATTTCTCACTTAATGCTCAAAAATAAAGCATTTAAACATAGAGAAAACATTGTCCGGTATTAGAAGTAGTCATCCGGTATTAGAATTAGTCATCCGGTATTAGAAGTAGTTACACCTCCGAAATAAATGAACAATTCACTGACTTTTCGTGGTTAATATATTTCATGCTTCCGTAGCACGATATACAATGCTGGGTCAATGTTTTAGTGTAGTAAAGTAGCGAAATCGGCCGCTGAAGTTAAAACAACTAGGAAAATCTTCAAAAGCGTCTGGTATTAGAAGAGTGTACGCTAGCAGTGGTTAAAATACTGGAAAAAACAAACACTTTATATGTTTTCCGGTCGGCCCTAAAAATTTCTAAGCAATGTTATTTATGTTAAAATGTTTTTGTATGTGTCATTTAACTGCAAGTTATTTATACTTGACACCTTCAAATTTTTGTATAAAAACTTTTTTTTCCAAGTTTGGATACAAATCAGGAGAGCTGTTGTTTGGTTTATGAAATGTCGTGAAATATTATTCTTTAGATTCAAAGTTTTCGCATTTAAGATGTGTTCGCCTTGAATTAACAAAGTTGTTGGTGAATTATCGATGTCCATTTTCAGTGGTGCCAGAATGCCGTACTTTCGTGCGAACTCAGAAAAATTTATCTGAAATTTATAAAACTATCCATGTGCTAATATGTTTATTGAAATAGTTATCTACGAACCATGTTCCATATGCTTTACTTTTTCTAACAGTGCATTTGTGTTGAAATTATTACTTAGGGGCTGTTATATGAGGCCTGTTGGCAGGCTGGCCCATTTACGAGATCTTGCTTGTTCCTCATTTTCCTCATATTTTTGCTCATCTGTTTATGTGGTTCAACGGGCTGGATCAGTAGGGCGAGATCTCGTTTCTAAGAGGCGGGATCCAGTAGGCGGGATGATTGGTGTATCATCTGTTTGAGATTCTAGTGATTATTATTCCTAATAAAATGTTTAATACAGCAATTATATTTGTTTGTTTGTTTGGTTTGTTTATTATTTATATTTTAAATATTTCCTTAGTTCTTTTTTTCTCCTTGCTACAAAGTGTGTAACATTTCTTTTTGTAAAAAATATTATGGTGAAATCAATGCAGCCCAGTATGTTTTTAACTTGTTCTAAAATTAGTTTTTAATATGTTTGACATATTTGTTGTTGTACATTATATTTATTAGCTAGCTAGATGTAAATAAAAAATATATGTATTTATAAATTGCTCTAATATATAGCTATAAATCATTCTTTCCACTGCTTTTCCTTTATTCTCAAGATATTGAAATGGATTTTGCTTTTTTGTATGTAGATTTTGGACTGTCTGATTCCCCAAATTGTATCCATGACTTTGCCTTGACTAAAACATTTTTTAATTTTTGACATCTGATGCCAGAAACATAGCTAAAAATTTCTTAAAACGTACATCTTTGTGACGATAACTTATACTTTGTGTACTGTGTATTATTTCTCTCATTCACATTGAAGGTCCTGTACTGTAGTATTGTACGGCAAAAATAATGCTTGTTTCTATTTTACCGCCGTAAGCTACCATTTTTAATTTTCGCGCTTCTGCTAACATCACGGGAAAGCTTGACCTATTCCCGACACTGTCGTCAAATGTTAAAGAAAATGCCCGATTTTGACGAAATATTTGATAAAATGACGGAAAACGGTGTTCTCACTATGCGCGCGCAACCTGTAAATATTTTATCCGTTGCAATTTGTGCCAATATGTCGGAGACTAACAAAAAAGCTGTTAAAAGTTACCGGTGGCCGTATTTTTGATTAATTCAAATAAAACGAACCGGCAAGGGAACTTGAAATCGAGGCTGTGACGTCATTTTTTAGTTTATAATATTTTAACAGCTTTTTTTAAGAACGGTCCATCAAAAGCTACGTTTTAGCCAAAAAATTGACATGAAAAGTTCTTTCCCCATAGTGAGATCACTACATTGGCCTGTTAGGGACTGTCCGTAAGTTGCCCGAGTTGGATCGAGCCCGGTCAGGAGCAATTAATTAATTCCAGCTGTCCAGAATTGATATTTTTTTGCAAAATTATGGAGAAATTAAACCACTTTGCCTTCACGTTACGACAATTCCAAGCCCAGTTTTGACATCTACATTTCAAGGCGGTTCGAATGCTGAAAATCGCGAGTCAAAATCGTTCGAGATGTGCGTTTAATTAGCGAAAACATTTGGGTAATTTGGCCCTATTTGACCGTGCTGACGCATGCGCCATACCCACGTGCAGTCAAAGAGGAATCTGCGAGGCATTCTCTACATCAACTCTAACACTCCGTGTCAGGTCAAGGCGGTCCTGTGGTCAATGATCTGCACTTTCATTCGAGGGTACCTAGGATCGAGCCCGGTCAGGAGCAATTAATTTATTCCAGCTGCCCAGAATTGCTGCTTTTTTGCAACATTATGCAGTAATTAAACCACTTTGCCTTCACGTTACGACAATTCCAAGCCCATTTTTGGAATCTACATTTCAAGGCGGTTCGAATGATGAAAACGGCGAGTCAAAATGCGTTCGAGATGTGCGTGTAATTAGCAAAAACATTTGGGTACTTTGCCCTGTTTGACCGTGCTGACGCATGCGCCATGCCACGTGCCGTCAAAGAGGAATCTGCGAAGCATTCTCTACATCAACTCTAACACTCCGTGTCAGGTCAAGGCGGTCCTGTGGTCATTGATCTGCGCTTTCATCCGAAGGGTAAATGGGATCGAGCCCGGTCAGGAGCAATTACTTTATTCCAGCTGCCTAGAATTGCTATTTTTTTGCAAAATTATGCAGTAATTAAACCACTTTGCCTTCACGTTACGACACTTCCAAGGCCAGTTTTGATATCTACATTTCAAGGCGGTTCGGATGCTGAAAACTGCGAGTCAAAATTCGTTCGAGATGTGCGTTTAGTTAGCACAAACATTTGGGTACTTTGCCCTATTTAACCGTGCTGACGCATGCGCCATGCCACGTGCCGTCAAAGAGGAATCTGCGAGGCAATCTCTACATCAACTCTAACACTCTGTGTCAGGTCAAGGCGGTCCTGTGTTCATTGATCTGCGCTTTCATCCGATGGTACCTTGGATCGAGCCCGGTCAGGAGCAATTAATTATTCCAGCTGTCCAGAATTGCTATTTTTTTGCAAAATTATGGAGAAATTAAACCACTTTGCCTTCACGTTACGACAATTCCAAGCCCAGTTTTGACATCTACATTTCAAGGCGGTTCGAATGCTGAAAATCGCGAATCAAAATTCGTTCGAGATGTGCGTTTAATTAGCGAAAACATTTGGGTACTTTGCCCTATTTGACCGTGCTGACGCATGCGCCATACCACGTGCAGTCAAAGAGGAATCTGCGAGGCATTCTCTACATCAACTCTAACACTCCGTGTCAGGTCAAGGCGGTCCTGTGGTCAATGATCTGCACTTTCATTCGAGGGTACCTAGGATCGAGCCCGGTCAGGAGCAATTAATTTATTCCAGCTGCCCAGAATTGCTGCTTTTTTGCAACATTATGCAGTAATTAAACCACTTTGCCTTCACGTTACGACAATTCCAAGCCCATTTTTGGAATCTACATTTCAAGGCGGTTCGAATGATGAAAACGGCGAGTTAAAATTCGTTCGAGATGTGCGTGTAATTAGCAAAAACATTTGGGTACTTTGCCCTCTTTGACCGTGCTGACGCATGCGCCATGCCACGTGCCGTCAAAGAGGAATCTGCGAAGCATTCTCTACATCAACTCTAACACTCCGTGTCAGGTCAAGGCGGTCCTGTGGTCATTGATCTGCGCTTTCATCCGAGGGTAAATGGGATCGAGCCCGGTCAGGAGCAATTACTTTATTCCAGCTGCCCAGAATTGATATTTTTTTTGCAAAATTATGCAGTAATTAAACCACTTTGCCTTCAAGTTACGACAATTCCAAGCCCGGTTTTGACACCTACATTTCAAGGCGGTTCGAATGCTGAAAATCGCGAGTCAAAATTCGTCCGTGATGTGCGTTTAATTAGCGAAAACATTTGGGTACTTTGCCCTATTTGACCGTGCTGACGCATGCGCCATGCCAAGTGCCGTCAAAGAGGAATCTGCGAGGCATTCTCTACATCAACTCTAACACTCCGTGTCAGGTCAAGGCGGTCCTGTGGTCATTGATCTGCACTTTCATCCGAGGGTACCTGGGATCGAGCCCGGTCAGGAGCAATTACTTTTTTCCAGCTGCCCAGAGTTGCTGTTTTTTTGCAACATGATGCAGTACTTAAACCACTCTGCCTTCACGTTACGACAATTCCAAGCCCATTTTTGAAATCTACATTTCAAGGCGGTTCGAATGATGAAAACGGCGAGTCAAAATTCGTTCGAGATGTGCGTGTAATTAGCGAAAACATTTGGGTACTTTGCCCTGTTTAACCGTGCTGACGCATGCGCCATGCCACGTGCCGTCAAAGAGGAATCTGCGAAGCATTCTCTACATCAACCCCAACACTCCGTGTCAGGTCATGGCGGTCCTGTGGTCATTGATCTGCGCTTTCATCCGAGGGTAAATGGGATCGAGCCCGGTCAGGAGCAATTACTTTACTCCAGCTGCCCAGAATTGATATTTTTTTTGCAAAATTATGCAGTAATTAAACCACTTTGCCTTCAAGTTACGACAATTCCAAGCCCAGTTTTGACATCTACATTTCAGGGCGGTTCGAATGCTGAAACCGCGAGTCAAAATTCGTCCGTGATGTGCGTTTAATTAGCGAAAACATTTGGGTACTTTGCCCTATTTGACCGTGCTGACGCAGGCGCCATGCCACGTGCCGTCAAAGAGGAATCTGCAAGGCATTCTCTACATCAACTCTAACACTCCGTGTCAGGTCAAGGCGGTCCTGTGGTCATTGATCTGCACTTTCATCCGAGGGTACCTGGGATCGAGCCCGGTCAGGAGCAATTACTTTATTCCAGCTGCCCAGAGTTGCTGTTTTTTTGCAACATTATGCAGTACTTAAACCACTTTGCCTTCACGTTACGACAATTCCAAGCCCATTTTTGAAATCTACATTTCAAGGCGGTTCGAATGCTGAAACCGGCGAGTCCAAATGCGTTGGAAATGTGCGTTTAATTTGCGAAAACATTTGGGTACTTTTCCCTTATTGACCGTTCTGACGCATGCGCCATGCCACGTGCCGTCAAAGAGGAATCTGCGGGGCATTCTCTACATCAACTCTAACACTCCGTGTTAGGTCAAGGCGGTCCTGTGGTCATTGATCTGCGCTTTCATCCGAGGGTAAATGGGATCGAGCCCGGTCAGGACCAATTACTTTATTCCAGCTGCCCAGAATTGATATTTTTTTTGAAAAATTATGCAGTAATTAAACCACTTTGCCTTCAAGTTACGACAATTCCAAGCCCCGTTTTGACACCTACATTTCAAGGCGGTTCGAATGCTGAAAATCGCGAGTCAAAATTCGTCCGTGATGTGCGTTTAATTGGCGAAAAAATTTGGGTACTTTGCCCTATTTGACCGTGCTGACGCATGCGCCATGCCAAGTGCCGTCAAAGAGGAATCTGCGAGGCATTCTGTACATCAACTCTAACACTCCGTGTCAGGTCAAGGCGGTCCTGTGCTCATTGATCTGCACTTTCATCCGAGGGTACCTGGGATCGAGCCCGGTCAGGAGCAATTACTTTATTCCAGCTGCCCAGAGTTGCTGTTTTTTTGCAACATTATGCAGTACTTAAACCACTCTGCCTTCACGTTACGACAATTCCAAGCCCATTTTTGAAATCTACATTTCAAGGCGGTTCGAATGGTGAAAACGGCGAGTCAAAATTCGTTCGAGATGTGCGTGTAATTAGCGAAAACATTTGGGTACTTTGCCCTGTTTAACCGTGCTGACGCATGCGCCATGCCACGTGCCGTCAAAGAGGAATCTGCGAAGCATTCTCTACATCAACCCTAACACTCCGTGTCAGGTCAAGGCGGTCCTGTGGTCATTGATCTGCGCTTTCATCCGAGGGTAAATGGGATCGAGCCCGGTCAGGAGCAATTACTTTATTCCAGCTGCCCAGAATTGATATTTTTTTGCAAAATTATGCAGTAATTAAACCACTTTGCCTTCAAGTTACGACAATTCCAAGCCCAGTTTTGACATCTACATTTCAAGGCGGTTCGAATGCTGAAAACCGCGAGTCAAAATTCGTCCGTGATGTGCGTTTAATTAGCGAAAACATTTGGGTACTTTGCCCTATTTGACCGTGCTGACGCATGCGCCATGCCACGTGCCGTCAAAGAGGAATCTGCGAGGCATTCTCTACATCAACTCTAACACTCCGTGTCAGGTCAAGGCGGTCCTGTGGTCATTGATCTGCACTTTCATCCGAGGGTACCTGGGATCGAGCCCGGTCAGGAGCAATTACTTTATTCCAGCTGCCCAGAGTTGCTGTTTTTTTGCAACATTATGCAGTACTTAAACCACTTTGCCTTCACGTTACGACAATTCCAAGCCCATTTTTGAAATCTACATTTCAAGGCGGTTCGAATGCTGAAAACGGCGAGTCCAAATGCGTTCGAGATGTGCGTTTAATTAGCGAAAACATTTGGGTACTTTTCCCTTATTGACCGTGCTGACGCATGCGCCATGCCACGTGCCGTCAAAGAGGAATCTGCGAGGCATTCTCTACATCAACTCTAACACTCCGTGTCAGGTCAAGGCGGTCCTGTGGTCATTGATCTGCGCTTTCATCCGAAGGTACCTTGGATCGAGCCCGGTCAGGAGCAATTACTTTATTCCAGCTGCCCAGAATTGCTATTTTTTTGCAAAATTATGCAGTAATTAAACCACTTTGCCTTCACGTTACGACACTTCCAAGCCCAGTTTTGATATCTACATTTCAAGGCGGTTCGGATGCTGAAAACTGCGAGTCAAAATTCGTTCGAGATGTGCGTTTAGTTAGCACAAACATTTGGGTACTTTGCCCTATTTAACCGTGCTGACGCATGCGCCATGCCACGTGCCGTCAAAGAGGAATCTGCGAGGCATTCTCTACATCAACTCTAACACTCCGTGTCAGGTCAAGGCGGTCCTGTGGTCATTGATCTGCGCTTTCATCCGATGGTACCTTGGATCGAGCCCGGTCAGGAGCAATTAATTTATTCCAGCTGCCCAGAGTTGCTGTTTTTTGCAACATTATGCAGTAATTAAACCACTTTGCCTTCAAGTTACGACAATTCCAAGCCCAGTTTTGACATCTACATTTCAAGGCGGTTCGAATGCTAAAAACGGCGAGTCCAAATGCGTTCGAGATATGCGTTTAATTAGCGAAAACATTTGGGTACTTTTCCCTTATTGACCGTGCTGACGCATGCGCCATGCCACGTGCCGTCAAAGAGGAATCTGCGAGGCATTCTCTACATCAACTCTAACACTCCGTGTCAGGTCAAGGCGGTCCTGTGGTCATTGATCTGCGCTTTCATCCGATGGTACCTTGGATCGAGCCCGGTCAGGAGCAATTAATTTATTCCAGCTGCCCAGAATTGCTATTTTTTTGCAAAATTATGCAGTAATTAAACCACTTTGCCTTCACGTTACGACAATTCCAAGCCCAGTTTTGACATCTACATTTCAAGGCGGTTCGAATGCTGAAAACGGCGAGTCCAAATGCGTTCGAGATGTGCGTTTAATTAGCGAAAACATTTGGGTACTTTTCCCTTATTGACCGTGCTGACGCATGCGCCATGCCACGTGCCGTCAAAGAGGAATCTGCGAGGCATTCTCTACATCAACTCTAACACTCCGTGTCAGGTCAAGGCGGTCCTGTGGTCATTGATCTGCGCTTTCATCCGAGGTACCTTGGATCGAGCCCGGTCAGGAGCAATTACTTTATTCCAGCTGCCCAGAATTGCTATTTTTTTGCAAAATTATGCAGTAATTAAACCACTTTGCCTTCACGTTACGACACTTCCAAGCCCAGTTTTGATATCTACATTTCAAGGCGGTTCGGATGCTGAAAACTGCGAGTCAAAATTCGTTCGAGATGTGCGTTTAGTTAGCAGAAAACATTTGGGTACTTTGCCCTATTTGACCGTGCTGACGCATGCGCCATGCCACGTGCCGTCAAAGAGGAATCTGCGAGGCATTCTCTACATCAACTCTAACACTCCGTGTCAGGTCAAGGCGGTCCTGTGGTCATTGATCTGCGCTTTCATTCGAGGGTACCTAGGATCGAGCCCGGTCAGGAGCAATTAATTTATTCCAGCTGCCCAGAATTGCTGCTTTTTTGCAACATTTTGCAGTAATTAACCCACTTTGCCTTCACGTTACGACAATTCCAAGCCCATTTTTTAAATCTACATTTCAAGGCGGTTCGAATGATGAAAACGGCGAGTCAAAATTCGTTCGAGATGTGCGTGTAATTAGCGAAAACATTTGGGTACTTTGCCCTGTTTGACCGTGCTGACGCATGCGCCATGCCACGTGCCGTCAAAGAGGAATCTGCGAGGCATTCTCTACATCAACTCTAACACTCCGTGTCAGGTCAAGGCGGTCCTGTGGTCATTGATCTGCGCTTTCATCCGAGGGTACCTTGGATCGAGCCCGGTCAGGAGCAATTACTTTATTCCAGCTGCCCAGTATTGCTATTTTTTTGCAAAATTATGCAGTAATTAAACCACTTTGCCTTCACGTTACGACACTTCCAAGCCCAGTTTTGATATCTACATTTCAAGGCGGTTCGGATGCTGAAAACTGCGAGTCAAAATTCGTTCGAGATGTGCGTTTAGTTAGCACAAACATTTGGGTACTTTGCCCTATTTAACCGTGCTGACGCATGCGCCATGCCACGTGCCGTCAAAGAGGAATCTGCGAGGCATTCTCTACATCAACTCTAACACTCCGTGTCAGGTCAAGGCGGTCCTGTGGTCATTGATCTGCGCTTTCATCCGAGGGTACCTGGGATCGAGCCCGGTCAGGAGCAATTAATTTATTCCAGCTGCCCAGAATTGCTGCTTTTTTGCAACATTATGCAGTAATTAAACCACTTTGCCTTCACGTTACGACAATTCCAAGCCCATTTTTGAAATCTACATTTCAAGGCGGTTCGAATGATGAAAACGGCGAGTCAAAATTCGTTCGATATGTGCGTGTAATTAGCGAAAACATTTGGGTACTTTGCCCTGTTTGACCGTGCTGACGCATGCGCCATGCCACGTGCCGTCAAAGAGGAATCTGCGAGGCATTCTCTACATCAACTCTAACACTCCGTGTCAGGTCAAGGCGGTCCTGTGGTCATTGATCTGCGCTTTCATCCGAAGGTACCTTGGATCGAGCCCGGTCAGGAGCAATTACTTTATTCCAGCTGCCCAGAATTGCTATTTTTTTGCAAAATTATGCAGTAATTAAACCACTTTGCCTTCACGTTACGACAATTCCAAGCCCAGTTTTGACATCTACATTTCAAGGCGGTTCGAATGCTGAAAACTGCGAGTCAAAATTCGTTCGAGATGTGCGTTTAATTAGCGAAAACATTTGGGTACTTTGCCCTATTTGACCGTGCTGACGCATGCGCCATGCCACGTGCCGTCAAAGAGGAATCTGCGAGGCATTCTCTACATCAACTCTAACACTCCGTGTCAGGTCAAGGCGGTCCTGTGGTCATTGATCTGCACTTTCATTCGAGGGTACCTAGGATCGAGCCCGGTCAGGAGCAATTAATTTATTCCAGCTGCCCAGAATTGCTGCTTTTTTGCAACATTATGCAGTAATTAAACCACTTTGCCTTCACGTTACGACAATTCCAAGCCCATTTTTGAAATCTACATTTCAAGGCGGTTCGAATGATGAAAACGGCGAGTCAAAATTCGTTCGAGATGTGCGTGTAATTAGCGAAAACATTTGGGTACTTTGCCCTATTTGACCGTGCTGACGCATGCGCCATGCCACGTGCCGTCAAAGAGGAATCTGCGAAGCATTCTCTACATCAACTCTAACACTCCGTGTCAGGTCAAGGCGGTCCTGTGGTCATTGATCTGCGCTTTCATCCGAGGGTACCTTGGATCGAGCCCGGTCAGGAGCAATTACTTTATTCCAGCTGCCCAGAATTGATATTTTTTTTGCAAAATTATGCAGTAATTAAACCACTTTGCCTTCAAGTTACGACAATTCCAAGCCCAGTTTTGACATCTACATTTCAAGGCGGTTCGAATGCTGAAAACGGCGAGTCAAAATTCGTTCCGAGATGTGCGTTTAATTAGCGAAAACATTTGGGTACTTTGCCCTATTTGACCGTGCTGACGCATGCGCCATGCCACGTGCCGTCAAAGAGGAATCTGCGAGGCATTCTCTACATCAACTCTAACACTCCGTGTCAGGTCAAGGCGGTCCTGTGGTCATTGATCTGCGCTTTCATCCGAGGGTACCTGGGATCGAGCCCGGTCAGGAGCAATTAATTTATTCCAGCTGCCCAGAATTGCTGCTTTTTTGCAACATTATGCAGTAATTAAACCATTTGCCTTCACGTTACGACAATTCCAAGCCTAGTTTGACATCTACATTTCAAGGCGGTTCGAATGCTGAAAATGCTGAGTCAACATTCGTTCGATATGTGCGTTTAAATTAGCGAAAACATTTGGGTACTTTGCCCTATTTGACCGTGCTGACGCATGCGCCATGCCAAGTGTCGTCAAAGAGGAATCTGCGAGGCATTCTCTACATCAACTCTAACACTCCGTGTCAGGTCAAGGCGGTCCTGTGGTCATTGATCTGCACTTTCATCCGAAGGGTACCTGGATCGAGCCCGGTCAGGAGCAATTACTTTATTCCAGCTGCCCAGAATTGCTATTTTTTTGCAAAATTATGCAGTAATTAAACCACTTTGCCTTCACGTTACGACACTTCCAAGCCCAGTTTTGATATCTACATTTCAAAGGCGGTTCGGATGCTGAAAACTGCGGGTCAAAATCTCGTCGAGATGTGGGTTTAGTTAGCACAAACATTTGGGTACTTTGCCCTATTTAACCGTGCTGACGCATGCGCCATGCCACGTGCCGTCAAAGAGGAATCTGCGAGGCATTCTCTACATCAACTCTAACACTCCGTGTCAGGTCAAGGCGGTCCTGTGGTCATTGATCTGCGCTTTCATCCGATGGTACCTTGGATCGAGCCCGGTCAGGAGCAATTAATTTATTCCAGCTGTCCAGAATTGCTATTTTTTGCAAAATTATGGAGAAATTAAACCACTTTGCCTTCACGTTACGACAATTCCAAGCCCAGTTTTGACATCTACATTTCAAGGCGGTTCGAATGCTGAAAATCGCGAATCAAAATTCGTTCGAGATGTGCGTTTAATTAGCGAAAACATTTGGGTACTTTGCCCTATTTGACCGTGCTGACGCATGCGCCATACCACGTGCAGTCAAAGAGGAATCTGCGAGGCATTCTCTACATCAACTCTAACACTCCGTGTCAGGTCAAGGCGGTCCTGTGGTCATTGATCTGCACTTTCATTCCAGGGTACCTAGGATCGAGCCCGGTCAGGAGCAATTAATTTATTCCAGCTGCCCAGAATTGCTGCTTTTTTGCAACATTATGCAGTAATTAAACCACTTTGCCTTCACGTTACGACAATTCCAAGCCCAGTTTTGACATCTACATTTCAAGGCGGTTCGAATGCTGAAAATCGCGAATCAAAATTCGTTCGATATGTGCGTTTAATTAGCGAAAACATTTGGGTACTTTGCCCTATTTGACCGTGCTGACGCATGCGCCATACCACGTGCCGTCAAAGAGGAATCTGCGAAGCATTCTCTACATCAACTCTAACACTCCGTGTCAGGTCAAGGCGGTCCTGTGGTCATTGATCTGCGCTTTCAACCGAAGGTACCTTGGATCGAGCCCGGTCAGGAGCAATTACTTTATTCCAGCTGCCCAGAATTGCTATTTTTTTGCAAAATTATTGCAGTAATTAAACCACTTTGCCTTCACGTTACGACACTTCCAAGCCCAGTTTTGATATCTACATTTCAAGGCGGTTCGGATGCTGAAAACTGCGAGTCAAAATTCGTTCGAGATGTGCGTTTAGTTAGCACAAACATTTGGGTACTCTGCCCTATTTAACCGTGCTGACGCATGCGCCATGCCACGTGCCGTCAAAGAGGAATCTGCGAGGCATTCTCTACATCAACTCTAACACTCCGTGTCAGGTCAAGGCGGTCTGTGGTCATTGATCTGCGCTTTCATCCGATGGTACCTTCTCGGGCAACTTACGGCGCGTCTTCAATTTTTTCGGGAGTAGCACGTGTATACCGCGTTTCTTCAAAATAACTTGCTGCGTTTTTGCTGTTGACGTTGTTTTATGACGCAACTGTTTTTGTGGCTGCATACATCGCTGATACGCCAATACTTTTAAAGTTGGGAAAGGAATGCAGGAAGGCAGCCATCTTTATGAATGTCTTTTTGCGTTGACAGAAATGTTTGAGAGGTATTTGTGATTACACAGAGAAAACAAGGTTTGACACATTTTTTATTCTATATATTTGAACTTTTTCAACTAGCTACTATAGGTAAAATTATAGCTATATATATATATTTTACTAAGAACTCCAGAAATGTTTGCCTGGCTAAACTTTGGATTTTTACCATCATGGTTTGACAGCTAGCTAGCTATAGCTAAATATTCTTATAAATAGCATATATATAAATATAAACAGTAATATAAGCAGTAATAAAAAAAAGGTCAGTCTAAAAATACAAACTTTTTGTAGGTCTTAGATCACTGCAGATTAGTAGCTAGCTAAATATTTGTGGGTGCAAATCCTGCCTCTGTACAAAAGAGTAGCTTAATTAGAAAAGCAGTTTAGCTAGTATTCTCTTGTATTAGTAGGGTGCGGATATATGCACCACATAATGGACCTTATAGGAGAAAAGTTTTTTAGAGCTTTTAGAAAAAATTGTGTTATTTTATTCCAAAAGTCATCTGAACTTGTTTCATGTGTGGATGTAGTTTATCGTCAAATAAATTAAATTATGGAGACAAATCAAGCATAGCTAGCTAGTAAAGTATATATATACAAAAGCTATAACAAAGCTATTATAAATAATATGTATATATATACACAAGTTTTAATGTTTACGTTTTACCAAGAGTATTGCGGATGTGCGGAAGAAATTTAAAAAATCAATTGGCAATAAATGCAGATTGTCGGTTTGTGACATTTGAACTTTTTTTAAAAGTATTGTCGCCAAAATTTTTAAACTGATTCACCAAAAAAAAGTAGCGTACACTCTTCTAATACCGGACACCTTCTAATTCCGGACAATTCATAAAATCTTCAATAAAATCTTTACCAAGCACTTCCATCAACCAAAACATTGGGCGGCGTATTCACTAATGATCTGCCATTATGAAATGGGCAAATACGACTTGCCGTGGGGTCGCGCGTCCGTATATCACACCGATGAAGTTCCTGTCATGCTCTATGCGGTTACAGCTTCTCAGGCGAGAGACGTATGCTGACTAATCTATTGTTTTCTTGTCAATCACAGGCGTATTCAACATTTTTTTGATTGATTGTCGTAATTATAGTATTTCTCGACCAGATTATAATAAAAGTTCACCCGTAGCTTATTACAGCTTCCAAAACTTTATTAAGAAAAGTCTGAGATAAAAAATTTTCAAAAAACGGGAATTTTTTGCTGTCCGGGTATTAGAAGAATTTTCTTTTTATAGAATGGCTCCTACTAAGAACGAAGAAAATGGGTCTGATGAAGCAATGGAGAACGCTATATTTTTTTGTCCTCCATGTAAATTTGTTTTAAACGTGTTTTATTGATATTAACATCATTTTTAAAGAGAAAGAAAAACATATACCCTTTAAGATGGTTTATTTCTCACTTAATGCTCAAAAAATAAGCATTTAAACATAGAGAAAACATTGTCCGTATTAGAAGTAGTCATCCGGTATTAGAAGTAGTCATCCGGTATTAGAAGTAGTTACACCTCCGAAATAAATGAACAATTCACTGACTTTTCGTGGTTAATATATTTCATGCTTCCGTAGCACGATAATACAATGCTGGGTCAATGTTTTAGTGTAGTAAAGTAGCGAAAATCGGCCGCTGAAGTTAAAACAACTAGGAAAATCTTCAAAAGCGTCCGGTATTAGAAGAGTGTACGCTATCAGTGGTTAAAAATACTGAAAAAACAAACACTTTATATGTTTTCCGTCGGCCTAAAAATTTCTAAGCAATGTTATTTATGTTAAAATGTTTTTGTATGTGTCATTTAACTGCAAGTTATTTATACTTGACACCTTCAAGTTTTTGTATAAAAACTTTTTTTTCAAGTTTGGATACAAATCAGGAGAGCTGTTGTTTGTTTATGAAATGTCGTGAAATATTATTCTTTAGATTCAAAGTTTTCGCATTTAAGATGTGTTCGCCTTGATTAACAAAGTTTGTTGGTGAATTATCGATGTCCATTTTCAGTGGTGCCAAGAATGCCCGTACTTTCGTGCGAACTCCAGAAAAATTTATCTGAAATTTATAAAACTATCCATGTGCTAATATTGTTTACTTGAAATAGTTATCTACGAACCATGTTCCATATGCTTTACTTTTCTAACAGTGCATTTGTGTTGAAATATTACTTAGGGGCTGTTTATATGAGGCCTGTTGACAGGCTGGCCCATTTACCGAGATCTTGCTTGTTCCTCATTTTCCTCATATTTTTGCTCATCTGTTTATGTGGTTCAACGGGCTGGATCAGTAGGCGAGATCTCGTTTCTAAGAGGCGGGATCCCAGTAGGCGGGATGATTGGTGTATCATCTGTTTGAGATTCTAGTGATTATTTTATTCCTAATAAAATGTTTAATACAGCAATTATATTTGTTTGTTTGTTTGGTTTGTTTATTATTTATATTTTAAATATTTCCTTAGTTCTTTTTCTTCTCCTTGCTACAAAGTGTGTAACATTTCTTTTTGTAAAAAAATATATGGTGAAATCATGCAGCCCAGTATGTTTTTAACTTGTTCTAAAATTAGTTTTAAATATGTTTGGACATATTTGTTGTTGTACATTATATTTATTAAGCTAGCTAGATGTAAATAAAAAAATATATGTATTTATAAATTGCTCTAATATATAGCTATAAATCATTCTTTCCACTGCTTTTCCTTATTCTCAAGATATTGAATGGATTTTGCTTTTTTGTATGTAGATTTTGGACTGTCTGATTCCCCAAATTGTATCCATGACTTTGCCTTGACTAAAACATTTTTTAATTTTTGACATCTGATGCAGAAACATAGCTAAAAATTTCTTAAAACGTACATCTTTGTGACGATAACTTATACTTTGTGTACTGTGTATTATTTCTCTCATTCACATTGAAAAAAAAGGTCCTGTACTGTAGTTATTGTACGGCAAAAATAATGCTTGTTTCTATTTTACCGCCGTAAGCTACCATTTTTAATTTTCGCGCTTCTGCTAACATCACGGGAAAGCTTGACCTATTCCCGACACTGTCGTCAAATGTTAAAGAAAATGCCCGATTTTGACGAAATACTTGATAAAATGACGGAAAACGGTGTTCTCACTATGCGCGCGCAACCTGTAAATATTTTATCCGTTGCAATTTGTGCCAAATATGTCGGAGACTAACAAAAAAGCTGTTAAAAGTTACCGGTGGCCGTATTTTTGAATAAATTCAAATAAAACGAACCGGCAAGGGAACTTGAAATCGAGGCTGTGACGTCATTTTTTAGTTTATAATATTTTAACAGCTTTTTTTAAGAACGGTCCATCAAAAGCTACGTTTTAGCCAAAAAATTGAACATGAAAAGTTCTTTCCCCATAGTGAGATCAATACATTGGCCTGTTAGGGACTTGTCCGTAAGTTGCCCGAGATTCTGGGCAGCTGGAATAAAGTAATTGCTCCTGACCAGGCTCGATCCAAGGTACCTTCGGAATGATAGCGCAGATCAATGACCCACAGGACCGCCTTGACCTGACACGGAGTGTTAGAGTTGATGTAGAGAATGCTTCGCAATTCCTCTTTGACGACACGTGGCATGGCGCATGCGTCAGCACGTCAAACGGGCAAAGTACCCAAATGTTTTCGCTAATTACACGCACATCTCGAACGAATTTTGACTCGCCGTTTTCATCATTCGAAACCGCCTTGAAATGTAGATTTCAAAAATGGGCTTGGAATTGGTCGTAACGAGAAGGCAAAGTGGTTTAAAGTACTGCCACAATGTTGCAAAAACAGCAACTGCTGGCAGCTGGGATAAAGTAATTGCTCCTGTCCGGCTCGATCCAGGTACCCTCGGATGAAAGTGCAGATCAATGACCACAGGACCGCCTTGACCTGGAGACGGAGTGTTAGAGTTGATGTAGAGAATGCCTCGCAGATTCCTCTTTGACGGCACGTGGCATGGCGCATGCGTCAGCACGGTCAAATAGGGCAAAGTACCCAAATGTTTTCGCTAATTAAACGCACATCACGAACGAATTTTGACTCGCGGTTTTTCCGCATTCGAAACCGCCTTGAATTGTAGATGTCAAAACTGGGCTTGGAATTGTCGTAACTTGAAGGCAAAGTGGTTTAATTTCTCCATAATTTTGCAAAAAAAATAGCAATTCTGGACAGCTGGAATAAATTAATTGCTCCTGACCGGGCTCGATCCAAGGTACCATCGGATGAAAGCGCAGATCAATGACCACAGGACCGCCTTGACCTGACACGGAGTGTTAGAGTTGATGTAGAGAATGCCTCGCAGATTCCTCTTTGACGGCACGTGGCATGGCGCATGCGTCAGCACGGTTAAATAGGGCAAAGTACCCAAATGTTTGTGGCTAAACTAACGCACTCTCGAACGAATTTTGACTCGCAGTTTTCAGCATCCGAACGCCTTGAAATGTAGATATCAAAACTGGGCTTGGAAGTGTCGTAACGTGAAGGCAAGTGGTTTAATTACTGCATAATTTTGCAAAAAATAGCAATTCTGGGCAGCTGAATAAAAGTAATTGCTCCTGACCGGCTCGATCCAAGGTACCTTCGGATGAAAGCGCAGATCAATGACCACAGGACCGCCTTGACCTGACACGGAGTTGTTAGAGTTGATGTAGAGAATGCTTCGCAGATTCCTCTTTTGACGACACGTGGCATGGCGCATGCGTCAGCACGGTTCAAACAGGGCAAAGTACCCAAATGTTTTCGCTAATTACACGCACATATCGAACGAATTTTGACTCGCCGTTTTCATCATCGAACCGCCTTGAAATGTAGATTTCCAAAAATGGGCTTGGATTGTCGTACGTTGAAGGCAAAGTGGTTTAAGTACTGCATAATGTTGCAAAAAACAGCAAACTCTGGCAGCTGGAATAAAGTAATTGCTCCTGACCGGGCTCGATCCCAGGTACCCCTCGATGAAAGTGCAGATCAATGACCACAGGACCGCCTTGACCTGACCACGGAGTGTTAGAGTTGATGTAGAGAATGCCTCGCAGATTCCTCTTTGACGGCACGTGGCATGGCGCATGCGTCAGCAAACGGTAAATAGGGCAAAGTACCCAAATGTTTCGCTAATTAAACGCACATCACGGACGAATTTTGACTCGCGGTTTCAGCATTCCGAACCGCCTTGAAATGTAGATGTCAAAAACTGGGCTTTGGAATTGTCGTAACGTGAAGGCAAAGTGGTTTAATTTCTCCATAATTTTGCCAAAAAAAATAGCAATTCTGGACAGCTGGAATAAATTAATTGCTCCTGACCGGGCTCGATCCAAGGTACCATCGGATGAAAGCCGCAGATCAATGACCACAGGACCGCCTTGACCTGACACGGAGGTGTTTAGAGTTGATGTAGAGAATGCCTCGCAGATTCCTCTTTGACGGCACGTGGCATGGCGCATGCGTCAGCACGGTTAATAGGGCAAAAGTACCCAAATGTTTGTCGCTAACTAAACGCACATCTCGAACGAATTTTGACTCGCAGTTTTCAGCATCCGAACCGCCTTGAAATGTAGATATCAAAACTGGGCTTGGAAGTGGTCGTAACGTGAAGGCAAAGTGGTTTAATTACTGCATAATTTGCAAAAAAATAGCCAATTCTGGGCCAGCTGGAATAAAGTAATTGCTCCTGACCGGGCTCGATCCAAGGTACCTTCGGATGAAAGCGCAGATCAATGACCACAGGACCGCCTTGACCTGACACGGAGTGTTAGAGTTGATGTAGAGAATGCCTCGCAGATTCCTCTTTGACGGCACGTGGCATGGCGCATGCGTCAGAACGGTCAATAAGGGAAAAGTACCCAAATGTTTTCGCTAATTAAACGCACATCTCGAACGCATTTGGACTCGCCGTTTTCAGCATTCGAACCGCCTTGAAATGTAGATTTCAAAAATGGGCTTGGAATTGTCGTAACGTTGAAGGCAAAGTGGTTTAATTACTGGCATAATGTTGCAAAAAATAGCAATTCCTGGGGCAGCTGGAAATAACAGTAATTGCCTCCTGACCGGGCTACGATCCTACATTACCCTCGGATGAAAGCGCAGATCAATGACCACGGGACCCCTTTGACCTGACACGGATGTGTTTAGGTTGATGGTAAGAGAATGCCTCGCAGATTCCTCTTTGACGGCACGTGGCAATGGGGCATGCGTCAGCACGGGTCAAACAGGGCAAAGTAACCCAAATGTTTTCGTTAATTAACACGCACATCTCCGAACGAATTTTTGACTCCGCCGTTTCATCATTCGAAACCGCCTTGAAATGTAATTCAAAATGGGCTTGGGAATTGTCGTAACCGCTGAAGGCAAAGGGGGTTTATTACTCATAATGTGCAAAAAGCAGCAATTCTGGCAGCTTGAAAAAAATTAAATTAATATACTCCTGACCGGGCTCGATCCAAGGTACCATCGGATGAAAGCGCAGATCAATGACCACAGGACCGCCTTGACCTGACACGGAGAGTTTAGAGTTGATGTAGAGGAATGCCTCGCAGATTCCTCTTTGACGGCACGTTGGCATGGCCGCATGCGTCAGCAGGTTAAATAGGGCAAAGTACCCAAATGTTTGTCGCTAACTAAACGCACATCTCGAACGCAATTTTGACTCGCAGTTTTCAAGCATCCGAACCGCCTTGAAATGTAGATGTCAAAACTGGGCTTGGAAGTGTCGTAACGTGAAGGCAAAGTGGTTTAATTACTGCATAACTTTTGCAAAAAAATAGCAATTCTGGGCAGCTGGAATAAAGTAATTGCTCCTGACCGGGCTCGATCCAAGGTACCTCGGAATGAAAGCGCAGATCAATGACCCACAGGACCGCCTTGACCTGACACGGAGTGTTAGAGTTGATGTAGAGAATGCTCGCAGATTCCTCTTTGACGGCAACGTGGCATGGCGCATGCGTCCGCACGATCAAATCAGGGGAAAAGTACCCAAATGTTTTCGGCTAATTACACGCACATCTCGAACGAATTTGGACTCGCCGTTTTCAGCATTCGAACCGCCTTGAAAAGTAGATTTCAGAAATTGGGCTTGGAATTGTCGTAACGTGAAGGGCAAAGTGGTTTAATACTGCATAATGTTGCAAAAAAAGCAGCAATTCTGGGCAGCTGGAAATAAATTAATTGCTCCTGACCGGGCTCGATCCTAGATACCATCGAAATGAAAGTGCAGATCAATGACCACAGGACCGCCTTGACCTGACACGGAGTGTTAGAGTTTGATGTAGAGAATGCCTTCGCAGATTTCCTCTTTGACGGCACGTGGCATGGCGCATTGCGTCAGCACGGTCAAATAGGGCAAAGTACCCAAATGTTTGTGCTAACTACACGCACATCTCTCGAACGAATTTTGACTGGCAGTTTTCATCATTCCGAACCGCCTTGAAATATAGATGTCAAAAACTGGGCTTGGAAATTGTCGTAACGTGAAGGCAACGTGGTTTAATTACTGCATAATTTTGCAAAAAAATTGCAATTCTGGGCAGCTGGAATAAAGTAATTGCTCCTGACCAGGGCTCGATCCAAGGTACCTTCGATGAAAGCGCAGATCAATGACCACAGGACCGCCTTGACCTGACACGGAGTGTTAGAGTTGATGTAGAGAAATGCTTCGCAGATTCCTCTTTGACGACACGTGGCGATGGCGCATGGCGTCAGCACGGTCAAACAGGGCAAAGTACCCAAATGTTTTCGCTAATTACACGCACATCTCGAACGAATTTTGACTCGCCAGTTTTCATCATTCGAACCGCCTTGAAATGTAGATTTCAAAATGGGCTTGGAATTGTCGTAACGAGAAGGCAAAGTGGTTTAAGTACTGCATAATGTTGCAAAAAAACAGCAACTCTGGGCAAGCTGGATAAAGTAATTGCTCCTGACCGTGGCTCGATCCCAGTACCCTCGATGAAAGTGCAGATCAATGACCACAGGACGCCTTGACTGACACGGAGTGTTAGAGTTGATGTAGAGAATGCCTTTCGCGAGATTCCTCTTTTGACGGCACGTGGCATGGCGCTATGCGTCAGGACGTTGTACAAACCAGGTGCAAAGTACCCAAAATGTTTTTCGCCTAATTACACGCACAATCTACGGGAACGATTTTTGATCGGCCGTTTTTCATCCATTCGAACCGGCCCTTTGAAATGTAGATTCAAAAATGGGCTTGGAATTGTCGTAACGTGAAGGCAAAGTGGTTTATAATTACTGCATAATGTTGCAAAAAGAACGCTATTCTGGGATCAGCTGGAAATAAAATAGGATTTGCTCCTGACCGGGGCATCGATCTAGAGGTACCCATCGGAATGAAGAGCGCAGATCAATGGACCCACAGGAACCGCCTTTGACCTGACACGGAGTGTTTAGAGATGAGTTACGAGAATGCCTCGGCAGATGTCCTCTTTGACGGCACGTGGTATGGCGCATGCGTCAGCCCGGTTAAATAGGGGCAAAGTACCCAAAATGTTTGTGCTAACTAAAGGCACATCTCGAACGAATTTTGACTCGCAGTTTTCAGCATCCGAACCGCCTTGAAATGTAGATATCAAAACTGGGCTTGGAAGTGTCGTAACGTGAAGGCAAAGTGGTTTAATTACTGCATAATTTTGCAAAAAAATAGCAATTCTGGGCAGCTGGAATAAAGTAATTGCTCCTGACCGGGCTCGATCCAAGGTACCTTCGGATGAAAGCACAGATCAATGACCACAGGACCGCCTTGACCTGACACGGAGTGTTAGAGTTGATGTAGAGAATGCCTCGCAGATTCCTCTTTGACGGCACGTGGCATGGCGCATGCGTCAGAACGGTCAATAAGGTAAAAGTACCCAAATCTTTTCGCTAATTAAACGCACATTTCGAACGCATTTGGACTCGCCGTTTTCAGCATTCGAACCGCCTTGAAATGTAGATGTCAAAACTGGGCTTGGAACTGTCGTAACTTGAAGGCAAAGTGGTTTAATTACTGCATAATTTTGCAATAAAAATATCAATTCTGGGCAGCTGGAATAAAGTAATTGCTCCTGACCGGGCTCGATCCCATTTACCCTCGGATGAAAGCGCAGATCAATGACCACAGGACCGCCTTGACCTGACACGGAGTGTTAGAGTTGATGTAGAGAATGCTTCGCAGATTCCTCTTTGACGGCACGTGGCATGGCGCATGCGTCAGCACGGTCAAACAGGGCAAAGTACCCAAATGTTTTCGTTAATTACACGCACATCTCGAACGAATTTTGACTCGCCGTTTTCATCATTCGAACCGCCTTGAAATGTAAATTTCAAAAATGGGCTTGGAATTGTCGTAACGTGAAGGCAAAGTGGTTTAATTACTGCATAATGTTGCATAAAAGCAGCAATTCTGGGCAGCTGGAATAAATTAATTGCTCCTGACCGGGCTCGATCCTAGGTACCCTCGGATGAAAGCGCAGATCAATGACCACAGGACCGCCTTGACCTGACACGGAGTGTTAGAGT
>JASGCC010002217.1:0-29766 GCA_030067915.1 Hydractinia echinata | reverse complement strand
CGGAACCGAAAACCGCGATTTTCCGTAAATCCCGTATAGTCGAATGTATACAAAGAAAGTAAGCAGGAGTAAACTCATTTCCGAACGATTTTTAAAATTATTTTTTCACCACTAAACCCATGAGATTGTAGTTTTCAAAAATATTTTCATTTTTGATGAGACGCCGAATGAAAACAGTTTAATCGCCGCAACCGAAAACCGCGCGATTTCCGTAAATCCCGTATAGTCGAATGTATACAAAGAAAGTAAGCAGGGAGTAAACTCATTTCCGAACGATTTTTAAAATTATTTTTTCAACCACTAAAACCCATGAGACTTGTAGTTTTCAAAAATATTTTCATTTTTGATGAGACGCCGAATGAAAGCAGTTTAATCGCCGGCAACCGAAAACCCGCGATTTCCCGTAAAATCCGATAGTCGAATGTATACAAAGAAAGTAAGCAGGGAGTAAACTCATTTCCCGAACGATTTTTAAAATTATTTTTCACCACTAAAACCATGAGACTTGTAGTTTTAAAAATATATTTTCATTTTTGATGAGACGCCGAATGAAAACAGTTTAATCGCCGGCAACCGAAAACCGCGATTTCCGTAAATCCCGTATAGTCGAATGTATACAAAGAAAGTAAGCAGGGAGTAAACTCATTTCCCGAACAATTTTAAAATTATTTTTTCACCACTAAAACCCATGAGACTTGTAGTTTTCAAAATATTTCATTTTTGATGAGACGCCGAATGAAAACAGTTTAATCGCCGGCAACCGAAAACCCGCGATTTCCCGTAAATCCCGTATAGTCGAATGTATACAAAGAAAGTAAGCAGGGAGTAAACTCATTTCCCGAACGATTTTTAAAATTATTTTTTCACCACTAAAACCCATGAGACTTGTAGTTTTCAAAAATATTTTCATTTTTGATGAGACGCCGAATGAAAGCAGTTTAATCGCCGGCAACCGAAAACCCGCGATTTCCCGTAAATCCCGTATAGTCGAATGTATACAAAGAAAGTAAGCAGGGAGTAAACTCATTTCCCGAACGATTTTTAAAATTATTTTTTCACCACTAAAACCCATGAGACTTGTAGTTTTCAAAAATATTTTCATTTTTGATGAGACGCCGAATGAAAGCAGTTTAATCGCCGGCAACCGAAAACCCGCGATTTCCCGTAAATCCCGTATAGTCGAATGTATACAAAGAAAGTAAGCAGGGAGTAAACTCATTTCCCGAACGATTTTTAAAATTATTTTTTCACCACTAAAACCCATGAGACTTGTAGTTTTCAAAAATATTTTCATTTTTGATGAGACGCCGAATGAAAGCAGTTTAATCGCCGGCAACCGAAAACCCGCGATTTCCCGTAAATCCCGTATAGTCGAATGTATACAAAGAAAGTAAGCAGGGAGTAAACTCATTTCCCGAACGATTTTTAAAATTATTTTTTCACCACTAAAACCCATGAGACTTGTAGTTTTCAAAAATATTTTCATTTTTGATGAGACGCCGAATGAAAGCAGTTTAATCGCCGGCAACCGAAAACCCGCGATTTCCCGTAAATCCCGTATAGTCGAATGTATACAAAGAAAGTAAGCAGGGAGTAAACTCATTTCCCGAACGATTTTTAAAATTATTTTTTCACCACTAAAACCCATGAGACTTGTAGTTTTCAAAAATATTTTCATTTTTGATGAGACGCCGAATGAAAGCAGTTTAATCGCCGGCAACCGAAAACCCGCGATTTCCCGTAAATCCCGTATAGTCGAATGTATACAAAGAAAGTAAGCAGGGAGTAAACTCATTTCCCGAACGATTTTTAAAATTATTTTTTCACCACTAAAACCCATGAGACTTGTAGTTTTCAAAAATATTTTCATTTTTGATGAGACGCCGAATGAAAGCAGTTTAATCGCCGGCAACCGAAAACCCGCGATTTCCCGTAAATCCCGTATAGTCGAATGTATACAAAGAAAGTAAGCAGGGAGTAAACTCATTTCCCGAACGATTTTTAAAATTATTTTTTCACCACTAAAACCCATGAGACTTGTAGTTTTCAAAAATATTTTCATTTTTGATGAGACGCCGAATGAAAGCAGTTTAATCGCCGGCAACCGAAAACCCGCGATTTCCCGTAAATCCCGTATAGTCGAATGTATACAAAGAAAGTAAGCAGGGAGTAAACTCATTTCCCGAACGATTTTTAAAATTATTTTTTCACCACTAAAACCCATGAGACTTGTAGTTTTCAAAAATATTTTCATTTTTGATGAGACGCCGAATGAAAGCAGTTTAATCGCCGGCAACCGAAAACCCGCGATTTCCCGTAAATCCCGTATAGTCGAATGTATACAAAGAAAGTAAGCAGGGAGTAAACTCATTTCCCGAACGATTTTTAAAATTATTTTTTCACCACTAAAACCCATGAGACTTGTAGTTTTCAAAAATATTTTCATTTTTGATGAGACGCCGAATGAAAGCAGTTTAATCGCCGGCAACCGAAAACCCGCGATTTCCCGTAAATCCCGTATAGTCGAATGTATACAAAGAAAGTAAGCAGGGAGTAAACTCATTTCCCGAACGATTTTTAAAATTATTTTTTCACCACTAAAACCCATGAGACTTGTAGTTTTCAAAAATATTTTCATTTTTGATGAGACGCCGAATGAAAGCAGTTTAATCGCCGGCAACCGAAAACCCGCGATTTCCCGTAAATCCCGTATAGTCGAATGTATACAAAGAAAGTAAGCAGGGAGTAAACTCATTTCCCGAACGATTTTTAAAATTATTTTTTCACCACTAAAACCCATGAGACTTGTAGTTTTCAAAAATATTTTCATTTTTGATGAGACGCCGAATGAAAGCAGTTTAATCGCCGGCAACCGAAAACCCGCGATTTCCCGTAAATCCCGTATAGTCGAATGTATACAAAGAAAGTAAGCAGGGAGTAAACTCATTTCCCGAACGATTTTTAAAATTATTTTTTCACCACTAAAACCCATGAGACTTGTAGTTTTCAAAAATATTTTCATTTTTGATGAGACGCCGAATGAAAGCAGTTTAATCGCCGGCAACCGAAAACCCGCGATTTCCCGTAAATCCCGTATAGTCGAATGTATACAAAGAAAGTAAGCAGGGAGTAAACTCATTTCCCGAACGATTTTTAAAATTATTTTTTCACCACTAAAACCCATGAGACTTGTAGTTTTCAAAAATATTTTCATTTTTGATGAGACGCCGAATGAAAGCAGTTTAATCGCCGGCAACCGAAAACCCGCGATTTCCCGTAAATCCCGTATAGTCGAATGTATACAAAGAAAGTAAGCAGGGAGTAAACTCATTTCCCGAACGATTTTTAAAATTATTTTTTCACCACTAAAACCCATGAGACTTGTAGTTTTCAAAAATATTTTCATTTTTGATGAGACGCCGAATGAAAGCAGTTTAATCGCCGGCAACCGAAAACCCGCGATTTCCCGTAAATCCCGTATAGTCGAATGTATACAAAGAAAGTAAGCAGGGAGTAAACTCATTTCCCGAACGATTTTTAAAATTATTTTTTCACCACTAAAACCCATGAGACTTGTAGTTTTCAAAAATATTTTCATTTTTGATGAGACGCCGAATGAAAGCAGTTTAATCGCCGGCAACCGAAAACCCGCGATTTCCCGTAAATCCCGTATAGTCGAATGTATACAAAGAAAGTAAGCAGGGAGTAAACTCATTTCCCGAACGATTTTTAAAATTATTTTTTCACCACTAAAACCCATGAGACTTGTAGTTTTCAAAAATATTTTCATTTTTGATGAGACGCCGAATGAAAGCAGTTTAATCGCCGGCAACCGAAAACCCGCGATTTCCCGTAAATCCCGTATAGTCGAATGTATACAAAGAAAGTAAGCAGGGAGTAAACTCATTTCCCGAACGATTTTTAAAATTATTTTTTCACCACTAAAACCCATGAGACTTGTAGTTTTCAAAAATATTTTCATTTTTGATGAGACGCCGAATGAAAGCAGTTTAATCGCCGGCAACCGAAAACCCGCGATTTCCCGTAAATCCCGTATAGTCGAATGTATACAAAGAAAGTAAGCAGGGAGTAAACTCATTTCCCGAACGATTTTTAAAATTATTTTTTCACCACTAAAACCCATGAGACTTGTAGTTTTCAAAAATATTTTCATTTTTGATGAGACGCCGAATGAAAGCAGTTTAATCGCCGGCAACCGAAAACCCGCGATTTCCCGTAAATCCCGTATAGTCGAATGTATACAAAGAAAGTAAGCAGGGAGTAAACTCATTTCCCGAACGATTTTTAAAATTATTTTTTCACCACTAAAACCCATGAGACTTGTAGTTTTCAAAAATATTTTCATTTTTGATGAGACGCCGAATGAAAGCAGTTTAATCGCCGGCAACCGAAAACCCGCGATTTCCCGTAAATCCCGTATAGTCGAATGTATACAAAGAAAGTAAGCAGGGAGTAAACTCATTTCCCGAACGATTTTTAAAATTATTTTTTCACCACTAAAACCCATGAGACTTGTAGTTTTCAAAAATATTTTCATTTTTGATGAGACGCCGAATGAAAGCAGTTTAATCGCCGGCAACCGAAAACCCGCGATTTCCCGTAAATCCCGTATAGTCGAATGTATACAAAGAAAGTAAGCAGGGAGTAAACTCATTTCCCGAACGATTTTTAAAATTATTTTTTCACCACTAAAACCCATGAGACTTGTAGTTTTCAAAAATATTTTCATTTTTGATGAGACGCCGAATGAAAGCAGTTTAATCGCCGGCAACCGAAAACCCGCGATTTCCCGTAAATCCCGTATAGTCGAATGTATACAAAGAAAGTAAGCAGGGAGTAAACTCATTTCCCGAACGATTTTTAAAATTATTTTTTCACCACTAAAACCCATGAGACTTGTAGTTTTCAAAAATATTTTCATTTTTGATGAGACGCCGAATGAAAGCAGTTTAATCGCCGGCAACCGAAAACCCGCGATTTCCCGTAAATCCCGTATAGTCGAATGTATACAAAGAAAGTAAGCAGGGAGTAAACTCATTTCCCGAACGATTTTTAAAATTATTTTTTCACCACTAAAACCCATGAGACTTGTAGTTTTCAAAAATATTTTCATTTTTGATGAGACGCCGAATGAAAGCAGTTTAATCGCCGGCAACCGAAAACCCGCGATTTCCCGTAAATCCCGTATAGTCGAATGTATACAAAGAAAGTAAGCAGGGAGTAAACTCATTTCCCGAACGATTTTTAAAATTATTTTTTCACCACTAAAACCCATGAGACTTGTAGTTTTCAAAAATATTTTCATTTTTGATGAGACGCCGAATGAAAGCAGTTTAATCGCCGGCAACCGAAAACCCGCGATTTCCCGTAAATCCCGTATAGTCGAATGTATACAAAGAAAGTAAGCAGGGAGTAAACTCATTTCCCGAACGATTTTTAAAATTATTTTTTCACCACTAAAACCCATGAGACTTGTAGTTTTCAAAAATATTTTCATTTTTGATGAGACGCCGAATGAAAGCAGTTTAATCGCCGGCAACCGAAAACCCGCGATTTCCCGTAAATCCCGTATAGTCGAATGTATACAAAGAAAGTAAGCAGGGAGTAAACTCATTTCCCGAACGATTTTTAAAATTATTTTTTCACCACTAAAACCCATGAGACTTGTAGTTTTCAAAAATATTTTCATTTTTGATAAGACGCCGAATGAAAGCAGTTTAATCGCCGGCAACCGAAAACCCGCGATTTCCCGTAAATCCCGTATAGTCGAATGTATACAAAGAAAGTAAGCAGGGAGTAAACTCATTTCCCGAACGATTTTTAAAATTATTTTTTCACCACTAAAACCCATGAGACTTGTAGTTTTCAAAAATATTTTCATTTTTGATGAGACGCCGAATGAAAGCAGTTTAATCGCCGGCAACCGAAAACCCGCGATTTCCCGTAAATCCCGTATAGTCGAATGTATACAAAGAAAGTAAGCAGGGAGTAAACTCATTTCCCGAACGATTTTTAAAATTATTTTTTCACCACTAAAACCCATGAGACTTGTAGTTTTCAAAAATATTTTCATTTTTGATGAGACGCCGAATGAAAGCAGTTTAATCGCCGGCAACCGAAAACCCGCGATTTCCCGTAAATCCCGTATAGTCGAATGTATACAAAGAAAGTAAGCAGGGAGTAAACTCATTTCCCGAACGATTTTTAAAATTATTTTTTCACCACTAAAACCCATGAGACTTGTAGTTTTCAAAAATATTTTCATTTTTGATGAGACGCCGAATGAAAGCAGTTTAATCGCCGGCAACCGAAAACCCGCGATTTCCCGTAAATCCCGTATAGTCGAATGTATACAAAGAAAGTAAGCAGGGAGTAAACTCATTTCCCGAACGATTTTTAAAATTATTTTTTCACCACTAAAACCCATGAGACTTGTAGTTTTCAAAAATATTTTCATTTTTGATGAGACGCCGAATGAAAGCAGTTTAATCGCCGGCAACCGAAAACCCGCGATTTCCCGTAAATCCCGTATAGTCGAATGTATACAAAGAAAGTAAGCAGGGAGTAAACTCATTTCCCGAACGATTTTTAAAATTATTTTTTCACCACTAAAACCCATGAGACTTGTAGTTTTCAAAAATATTTTCATTTTTGATGAGACGCCGAATGAAAGCAGTTTAATCGCCGGCAACCGAAAACCCGCGATTTCCCGTAAATCCCGTATAGTCGAATGTATACAAAGAAAGTAAGCAGGGAGTAAACTCATTTCCCGAACGATTTTTAAAATTATTTTTTCACCACTAAAACCCATGAGACTTGTAGTTTTCAAAAATATTTTCATTTTTGATGAGACGCCGAATGAAAGCAGTTTAATCGCCGGCAACCGAAAACCCGCGATTTCCCGTAAATCCCGTATAGTCGAATGTATACAAAGAAAGTAAGCAGGGAGTAAACTCATTTCCCGAACGATTTTTAAAATTATTTTTTCACCACTAAAACCCATGAGACTTGTAGTTTTCAAAAATATTTTCATTTTTGATGAGACGCCGAATGAAAGCAGTTTAATCGCCGGCAACCGAAAACCCGCGATTTCCCGTAAATCCCGTATAGTCGAATGTATACAAAGAAAGTAAGCAGGGAGTAAACTCATTTCCCGAACGATTTTTAAAATTATTTTTTCACCACTAAAACCCATGAGACTTGTAGTTTTCAAAAATATTTTCATTTTTGATGAGACGCCGAATGAAAGCAGTTTAATCGCCGGCAACCGAAAACCCGCGATTTCCCGTAAATCCCGTATAGTCGAATGTATACAAAGAAAGTAAGCAGGGAGTAAACTCATTTCCCGAACGATTTTTAAAATTATTTTTTCACCACTAAAACCCATGAGACTTGTAGTTTTCAAAAATATTTTCATTTTTGATGAGACGCCGAATGAAAGCAGTTTAATCGCCGGCAACCGAAAACCCGCGATTTCCCGTAAATCCCGTATAGTCGAATGTATACAAAGAAAGTAAGCAGGGAGTAAACTCATTTCCCGAACGATTTTTAAAATTATTTTTTCACCACTAAAACCCATGAGACTTGTAGTTTTCAAAAATATTTTCATTTTTGATGAGACGCCGAATGAAAGCAGTTTAATCGCCGGCAACCGAAAACCCGCGATTTCCCGTAAATCCCGTATAGTCGAATGTATACAAAGAAAGTAAGCAGGGAGTAAACTCATTTCCCGAACGATTTTTAAAATTATTTTTTCACCACTAAAACCCATGAGACTTGTAGTTTTCAAAAATATTTTCATTTTTGATGAGACGCCGAATGAAAGCAGTTTAATCGCCGGCAACCGAAAACCCGCGATTTCCCGTAAATCCCGTATAGTCGAATGTATACAAAGAAAGTAAGCAGGGAGTAAACTCATTTCCCGAACGATTTTTAAAATTATTTTTTCACCACTAAAACCCATGAGACTTGTAGTTTTCAAAAATATTTTCATTTTTGATGAGACGCCGAATGAAAGCAGTTTAATCGCCGGCAACCGAAAACCCGCGATTTCCCGTAAATCCCGTATAGTCGAATGTATACAAAGAAAGTAAGCAGGGAGTAAACTCATTTCCCGAACGATTTTTAAAATTATTTTTTCACCACTAAAACCCATGAGACTTGTAGTTTTCAAAAATATTTTCATTTTTGATGAGACGCCGAATGAAAGCAGTTTAATCGCCGGCAACCGAAAACCCGCGATTTCCCGTAAATCCCGTATAGTCGAATGTATACAAAGAAAGTAAGCAGGGAGTAAACTCATTTCCCGAACGATTTTTAAAATTATTTTTTCACCACTAAAACCCATGAGACTTGTAGTTTTCAAAAATATTTTCATTTTTGATGAGACGCCGAATGAAAGCAGTTTAATCGCCGGCAACCGAAAACCCGCGATTTCCCGTAAATCCCGTATAGTCGAATGTATACAAAGAAAGTAAGCAGGGAGTAAACTCATTTCCCGAACGATTTTTAAAATTATTTTTTCACCACTAAAACCCATGAGACTTGTAGTTTTCAAAAATATTTTCATTTTTGATGAGACGCCGAATGAAAGCAGTTTAATCGCCGGCAACCGAAAACCCGCGATTTCCCGTAAATCCCGTATAGTCGAATGTATACAAAGAAAGTAAGCAGGGAGTAAACTCATTTCCCGAACGATTTTTAAAATTATTTTTTCACCACTAAAACCCATGAGACTTGTAGTTTTCAAAAATATTTTCATTTTTGATGAGACGCCGAATGAAAGCAGTTTAATCGCCGGCAACCGAAAACCCGCGATTTCCCGTAAATCCCGTATAGTCGAATGTATACAAAGAAAGTAAGCAGGGAGTAAACTCATTTCCCGAACGATTTTTAAAATTATTTTTTCACCACTAAAACCCATGAGACTTGTAGTTTTCAAAAATATTTTCATTTTTGATGAGACGCCGAATGAAAGCAGTTTAATCGCCGGCAACCGAAAACCCGCGATTTCCCGTAAATCCCGTATAGTCGAATGTATACAAAGAAAGTAAGCAGGGAGTAAACTCATTTCCCGAACGATTTTTAAAATTATTTTTTCACCACTAAAACCCATGAGACTTGTAGTTTTCAAAAATATTTTCATTTTTGATGAGACGCCGAATGAAAGCAGTTTAATCGCCGGCAACCGAAAACCCGCGATTTCCCGTAAATCCCGTATAGTCGAATGTATACAAAGAAAGTAAGCAGGGAGTAAACTCATTTCCCGAACGATTTTTAAAATTATTTTTTCACCACTAAAACCCATGAGACTTGTAGTTTTCAAAAATATTTTCATTTTTGATGAGACGCCGAATGAAAGCAGTTTAATCGCCGGCAACCGAAAACCCGCGATTTCCCGTAAATCCCGTATAGTCGAATGTATACAAAGAAAGTAAGCAGGGAGTAAACTCATTTCCCGAACGATTTTTAAAATTATTTTTTCACCACTAAAACCCATGAGACTTGTAGTTTTCAAAAATATTTTCATTTTTGATGAGACGCCGAATGAAAGCAGTTTAATCGCCGGCAACCGAAAACCCGCGATTTCCCGTAAATCCCGTATAGTCGAATGTATACAAAGAAAGTAAGCAGGGAGTAAACTCATTTCCCGAACGATTTTTAAAATTATTTTTTCACCACTAAAACCCATGAGACTTGTAGTTTTCAAAAATATTTTCATTTTTGATGAGACGCCGAATGAAAGCAGTTTAATCGCCGGCAACCGAAAACCCGCGATTTCCCGTAAATCCCGTATAGTCGAATGTATACAAAGAAAGTAAGCAGGGAGTAAACTCATTTCCCGAACGATTTTTAAAATTATTTTTTCACCACTAAAACCCATGAGACTTGTAGTTTTCAAAAATATTTTCATTTTTGATGAGACGCCGAATGAAAGCAGTTTAATCGCCGGCAACCGAAAACCCGCGATTTCCCGTAAATCCCGTATAGTCGAATGTATACAAAGAAAGTAAGCAGGGAGTAAACTCATTTCCCGAACGATTTTTAAAATTATTTTTTCACCACTAAAACCCATGAGACTTGTAGTTTTCAAAAATATTTTCATTTTTGATGAGACGCCGAATGAAAGCAGTTTAATCGCCGGCAACCGAAAACCCGCGATTTCCCGTAAATCCCGTATAGTCGAATGTATACAAAGAAAGTAAGCAGGGAGTAAACTCATTTCCCGAACGATTTTTAAAATTATTTTTTCACCACTAAAACCCATGAGACTTGTAGTTTTCAAAAATATTTTCATTTTTGATGAGACGCCGAATGAAAGCAGTTTAATCGCCGGCAACCGAAAACCCGCGATTTCCCGTAAATCCCGTATAGTCGAATGTATACAAAGAAAGTAAGCAGGGAGTAAACTCATTTCCCGAACGATTTTTAAAATTATTTTTTCACCACTAAAACCCATGAGACTTGTAGTTTTCAAAAATATTTTCATTTTTGATGAGACGCCGAATGAAAGCAGTTTAATCGCCGGCAACCGAAAACCCCGATTTCCCGTAATCCCGTATAGTCGAATGTATACAAAGAAAGTAAGCAGGGAGTAAACTCATTTCCCGAACGATTTTTAAAATTATTTTTTCACCACTAAAACCCATGAGACTTGTAGTTTTCAAAATATTTTCATTTTTGATGAGACGCCGAATGAAAGCAGTTTAATCGCCGGCAACCGAAAACCCGCGATTTCCCGTAAATCCCGTATAGTCGAATGTATACAAAGAAAGTAAGCAGGGAGTAAACTCATTTCCCGAACGATTTTTAAAATTATTTTTTCACCACTAAAACCCATGAGACTTGTAGTTTTCAAAAATATTTTCATTTTTGATGAGACGCCGAATGAAAGCAGTTTAATCGCCGGCAACCGAAAACCCGCGATTTCCCGTAAATCCCGTATAGTCGAATGTATACAAAGAAAGTAAGCAGGGAGTAAACTCATTTCCCGAACGATTTTTAAAATTATTTTTTCACCACTAAAACCCATGAGACTTGTAGTTTTCAAAAATATTTTCATTTTTGATGAGACGCCGAATGAAAGCAGTTTAATCGCCGGCAACCGAAAACCCGCGATTTCCCGTAAATCCCGTATAGTCGAATGTATACAAAGAAAGTAAGCAGGGAGTAAACTCATTTCCCGAACGATTTTTAAAATTATTTTTTCACCACTAAAACCCATGAGACTTGTAGTTTTCAAAAATATTTTCATTTTTGATGAGACGCCGAATGAAAGCAGTTTAATCGCCGGCAACCGAAAACCCGCGATTTCCCGTAAATCCCGTATAGTCGAATGTATACAAAGAAAGTAAGCAGGGAGTAAACTCATTTCCCGAACGATTTTTAAAATTATTTTTTCACCACTAAAACCCATGAGACTTGTAGTTTTCAAAAATATTTCATTTTTGATGAGACGCCGAATGAAAGCAGTTTAATCGCCGGCAACCGAAAACCCGCGATTTCCCGTAAATCCCGTATAGTCGAATGTATACAAAGAAAGTAAGCAGGGAGTAAACTCATTTCCCGAACGATTTTTAAAATTATTTTTTCACCACTAAAACCCATGAGACTTGTAGTTTTCAAAAATATTTTCATTTTTGATGAGACGCCGAATGAAAGCAGTTTAATCGCCGGCAACCGAAAACCCGCGATTTCCCGTAAATCCCGTATAGTCGAATGTATACAAAGAAAGTAAGCAGGGAGTAAACTCATTTCCCGAACGATTTTTAAAATTATTTTTTCACCACTAAAACCCATGAGACTTGTAGTTTTCAAAAATATTTTCATTTTTGATGAGACGCCGAATGAAAGCAGTTTAATCGCCGGCAACCGAAAACCCGCGATTTCCCGTAAATCCCGTATAGTCGAATGTATACAAAGAAAGTAAGCAGGGAGTAAACTCATTTCCCGAACGATTTTTAAAATTATTTTTTCACCACTAAAACCCATGAGACTTGTAGTTTTCAAAAATATTTTCATTTTTGATGAGACGCCGAATGAAAGCAGTTTAATCGCCGGCAACCGAAAACCCGCGATTTCCCGTAAATCCCGTATAGTCGAATGTATACAAAGAAAGTAAGCAGGGAGTAAACTCATTTCCCGAACGATTTTTAAAATTATTTTTTCACCACTAAAACCCATGAGACTTGTAGTTTTCAAAAATATTTTCATTTTTGATGAGACGCCGAATGAAAGCAGTTTAATCGCCGGCAACCGAAAACCCGCGATTTCCCGTAAATCCCGTATAGTCGAATGTATACAAAGAAAGTAAGCAGGGAGTAAACTCATTTCCCGAACGATTTTTAAAATTATTTTTTCACCACTAAAACCCATGAGACTTGTAGTTTTCAAAAATATTTTCATTTTTGATGAGACGCCGAATGAAAGCAGTTTAATCGCCGGCAACCGAAAACCCGCGATTTCCCGTAAATCCCGTATAGTCGAATGTATACAAAGAAAGTAAGCAGGGAGTAAACTCATTTCCCGAACGATTTTTAAAATTATTTTTTCACCACTAAAACCCATGAGACTTGTAGTTTTCAAAAATATTTTCATTTTTGATGAGACGCCGAATGAAAGCAGTTTAATCGCCGGCAACCGAAAACCCGCGATTTCCCGTAAATCCCGTATAGTCGAATGTATACAAAGAAAGTAAGCAGGGAGTAAACTCATTTCCCGAACGATTTTTAAAATTATTTTTTCACCACTAAAACCCATGAGACTTGTAGTTTTCAAAAATATTTTCATTTTTGATGAGACGCCGAATGAAAGCAGTTTAATCGCCGGCAACCGAAAACCCGCGATTTCCCGTAAATCCCGTATAGTCGAATGTATACAAAGAAAGTAAGCAGGGAGTAAACTCATTTCCCGAACGATTTTTAAAATTATTTTTTCACCACTAAAACCCATGAGACTTGTAGTTTTCAAAAATATTTTCATTTTTGATGAGACGCCGAATGAAAGCAGTTTAATCGCCGGCAACCGAAAACCCGCGATTTCCCGTAAATCCCGTATAGTCGAATGTATACAAAGAAAGTAAGCAGGGAGTAAACTCATTTCCCGAACGATTTTTAAAATTATTTTTTCACCACTAAAACCCATGAGACTTGTAGTTTTCAAAAATATTTTCATTTTTGATGAGACGCCGAATGAAAGCAGTTTAATCGCCGGCAACCGAAAACCCGCGATTTCCCGTAAATCCCGTATAGTCGAATGTATACAAAGAAAGTAAGCAGGGAGTAAACTCATTTCCCGAACGATTTTTAAAATTATTTTTTCACCACTAAAACCCATGAGACTTGTAGTTTTCAAAAATATTTTCATTTTTGATGAGACGCCGAATGAAAGCAGTTTAATCGCCGGCAACCGAAAACCCGCGATTTCCCGTAAATCCCGTATAGTCGAATGTATACAAAGAAAGTAAGCAGGGAGTAAACTCATTTCCCGAACGATTTTTAAAATTATTTTTTCACCACTAAAACCCATGAGACTTGTAGTTTTCAAAAATATTTTCATTTTTGATGAGACGCCGAATGAAAGCAGTTTAATCGCCGGCAACCGAAAACCCGCGATTTCCCGTAAATCCCGTATAGTCGAATGTATACAAAGAAAGTAAGCAGGGAGTAAACTCATTTCCCGAACGATTTTTAAAATTATTTTTTCACCACTAAAACCCATGAGACTTGTAGTTTTCAAAAATATTTTCATTTTTGATGAGACGCCGAATGAAAGCAGTTTAATCGCCGGCAACCGAAAACCCGCGATTTCCCGTAAATCCCGTATAGTCGAATGTATACAAAGAAAGTAAGCAGGGAGTAAACTCATTTCCCGAACGATTTTTAAAATTATTTTTTCACCACTAAAACCCATGAGACTTGTAGTTTTCAAAAATATTTTCATTTTTGATGAGACGCCGAATGAAAGCAGTTTAATCGCCGGCAACCGAAAACCCGCGATTTCCCGTAAATCCCGTATAGTCGAATGTATACAAAGAAAGTAAGCAGGGAGTAAACTCATTTCCCGAACGATTTTTAAAATTATTTTTTCACCACTAAAACCCATGAGACTTGTAGTTTTCAAAAATATTTTCATTTTTGATGAGACGCCGAATGAAAGCAGTTTAATCGCCGGCAACCGAAAACCCGCGATTTCCCGTAAATCCCGTATAGTCGAATGTATACAAAGAAAGTAAGCAGGGAGTAAACTCATTTCCCGAACGATTTTTAAAATTATTTTTTCACCACTAAAACCCATGAGACTTGTAGTTTTCAAAAATATTTTCATTTTTGATGAGACGCCGAATGAAAGCAGTTTAATCGCCGGCAACCGAAAACCCGCGATTTCCCGTAAATCCCGTATAGTCGAATGTATACAAAGAAAGTAAGCAGGGAGTAAACTCATTTCCCGAACGATTTTTAAAATTATTTTTTCACCACTAAAACCCATGAGACTTGTAGTTTTCAAAAATATTTTCATTTTTGATGAGACGCCGAATGAAAGCAGTTTAATCGCCGGCAACCGAAAACCCGCGATTTCCCGTAAATCCCGTATAGTCGAATGTATACAAAGAAAGTAAGCAGGGAGTAAACTCATTTCCCGAACGATTTTTAAAATTATTTTTTCACCACTAAAACCCATGAGACTTGTAGTTTTCAAAAATATTTTCATTTTTGATGAGACGCCGAATGAAAGCAGTTTAATCGCCGGCAACCGAAAACCCGCGATTTCCCGTAAATCCCGTATAGTCGAATGTATACAAAGAAAGTAAGCAGGGAGTAAACTCATTTCCCGAACGATTTTTAAAATTATTTTTTCACCACTAAAACCCATGAGACTTGTAGTTTTCAAAAATATTTTCATTTTTGATGAGACGCCGAATGAAAGCAGTTTAATCGCCGGCAACCGAAAACCCGCGATTTCCCGTAAATCCCGTATAGTCGAATGTATACAAAGAAAGTAAGCAGGGAGTAAACTCATTTCCCGAACGATTTTTAAAATTATTTTTTCACCACTAAAACCCATGAGACTTGTAGTTTTCAAAAATAATTTCATTTTGATGAGACGCCGAATGAAAGCAGTTTAATCGCCGGCAACCGAAAACCCGCGATTTCCCGTAAATCCCGTATAGTCGAATGTATACAAAGAAAGTAAGCAGGGAGTAAACTCATTTCCCGAACGATTTTTAAAATTATTTTTTCACCACTAAAACCCATGAGACTTGTAGTTTTCAAAAATATTTTCATTTTTGATGAGACGCCGAATGAAAGCAGTTTAATCGCCGGCAACCGAAAACCCGCGATTTCCCGTAAATCCCGTATAGTCGAATGTATACAAAGAAAGTAAGCAGGGAGTAAACTCATTTCCCGAACGATTTTTAAAATTATTTTTTCACCACTAAAACCCATGAGACTTGTAGTTTTCAAAAATATTTTCATTTTTGATGAGACGCCGAATGAAACAGTTTAATCGCCGCAACCGAAAACCCGCGATTTCCGTAAATCCCGTAATAGTCGAATGTATACAAAGAAAGTACAGGGAGTAAACTCATTTCCCGAACGATTTTTAAAATTATTTTTTCACCACTAAAACCCATGAGACTTGTAGTTTTCAAAAATATTTTCATTTTTGATGAGACGCCGAATGAAAGCAGTTTAATCGCCGGCAACCGAAAACCCGCGATTTCCCGTAAATCCCGTATAGTCGAATGTATACAAAGAAAGTAAGCAGGGAGTAAACTCATTTCCCGAACGATTTTTAAAATTATTTTTTCACCACTAAAACCCATGAGACTTGTAGTTTTCAAAAATATTTTCATTTTTGATGAGACGCCGAATGAAAGCAGTTTAATCGCCGGCAACCGAAAACCCGCGATTTCCCGTAAATCCCGTCGGCCCGTATAGTGAATGTATACAAAGAAAGTACAGGGAGTAAACTCATTTCCCGAACGATTTTTAAAATTATTTTTTCACCACTAAAACCCATGAGACTTGTAGTTTTCAAAAATATTTTCATTTTTGATGAGACGCCGAATGAAAGCAGTTTAATCGCCGGCAACCGAAAACCCGCGATTTCCCGTAAATCCCGTCGGCCCGTATAGTCGAATGTATACAAAGAAAGTACAGGGAGTAAACTCATTTCCCGAACGATTTTTAAAATTATTTTTTCACCACTAAAACCCATGAGACTTGTAGTTTTCAAAAATATTTTCATTTTTGATGAGACGCCGAATGAAAGCAGTTTAATCGCCGGCAACCGAAAACCCGCGATTTCCCGTAAATCCCGTCGGCCCGTATAGTCGAATGTATACAAAGAAAGTACAGGGAGTAAACTCATTTCCCGAACGATTTTTAAAATTATTTTTTCACCACTAAAACCCATGAGACTTGTAGTTTTCAAAAATATTTTCATTTTTGATGAGACGCCGAATGAAAGCAGTTTAATCGCCGGCAACCGAAAACCCGCGATTTCCCGTAAATCCCGTATAGTCGAATGTATACAAAGAAAGTACAGGGAGTAAACTCATTTCCCGAACGATTTTTAAAATTATTTTTTCACCACTAAAACCCATGAGACTTGTAGTTTTCAAAAATATTTTCATTTTTGATGAGACGCCGAATGAAAGCAGTTTAATCGCCGGCAACCGAAAACCCGCGATTTCCCGTAAATCCCGTATAGTCGAATGTATACAAAGAAAGTAAGCAGGGAGTAAACTCATTTCCCGAACGATTTTTAAAATTATTTTTTCACCACTAAAACCCATGAGACTTGTAGTTTTCAAAAATATTTTCATTTTTGATGAGACGCCGAATGAAAGCAGTTTAATCGCCGGCAACCGAAAACCCGCGATTTCCCGTAAATCCCGTATAGTCGAATGTATACAAAGAAAGTAAGCAGGGAGTAAACTCATTTCCCGAACGATTTTTAAAATTATTTTTTCACCACTAAAACCCATGAGACTTGTAGTTTTCAAAAATATTTTCATTTTTGATGAGACGCCGAATGAAAGCAGTTTAATCGCCGGCAACCGAAAACCCGCGATTTCCCGTAAATCCCGTATAGTCGAATGTATACAAAGAAAGTAAGCAGGGAGTAAACTCATTTCCCGAACGATTTTTAAAATTATTTTTTCACCACTAAAACCCATGAGACTTGTAGTTTTCAAAAATATTTTCATTTTTGATGAGACGCCGAATGAAAGCAGTTTAATCGCCGGCAACCGAAAACCCGCGATTTCCCGTAAATCCCTCGGCCCGTATAGTCGAATGTATACAAAGAAAGTACAGGGAGTAAACTCATTTCCCGAACGATTTTTAAAATTATTTTTTCACCACTAAAACCCATGAGACTTGTAGTTTTCAAAAATATTTTCATTTTTGATGAGACGCCGAATGAAAGCAGTTTAATCGCCGGCAACCGAAAACCCGCGATTTCCCGTAAATCCCGTCGGCCGTATAGTCGAATGTATACAAAGAAAGTACAGGGAGTAAACTCATTTCCCGAACGATTTTTAAAATTATTTTTTCACCACTAAAACCCATGAGACTTGTAGTTTTCAAAAATATTTTCATTTTTGATGAGACGCCGAATGAAAGCAGTTTAATCGCCGGCAACCGAAAACCCGCGATTTCCCGTAAATCCCGGCTCGGCCCGTATAGTCGAATGTATACAAAGAAAGTACAGGGAGTAAACTCATTTCCCGAACGATTTTTAAAATTATTTTTTCACCACTAAAACCCATGAGACTTGTAGTTTTCAAAAATATTTTCATTTTTGATGAGACGCCGAATGAAAGCAGTTTAATCGCCGGCAACCGAAAACCCGCGATTTCCCGTAAATCCCGTATAGTCGAATGTATACAAAGAAAGTACAGGGAGTAAACTCATTTCCCGAACGATTTTTAAAATTATTTTTTCACCACTAAAACCCATGAGACTTGTAGTTTTCAAAAATATTTTCATTTTTGATGAGACGCCGAATGAAAGCAGTTTAATCGCCGGCAACCGAAAACCCGCGATTTCCCGTAAATCCGTATAGTCGAATGTATACAAAGAAAGTACAGGGAGTAAACTCATTTCCCGAACGATTTTTAAAATTATTTTTTCACCACTAAAACCCATGAGACTTGTAGTTTTCAAAAATATTTTCATTTTTGATGAGACGCCGAATGAAAGCAGTTTAATCGCCGGCAACCGAAAACCCGCGATTTCCCGTAAATCCCGTATAGTCGAATGTATACAAAGAAAGTAAGCAGGGAGTAAACTCATTTCCCGAACGATTTTTAAAATTATTTTTTCACCACTAAAACCCATGAGACTTGTAGTTTTCAAAAATATTTTCATTTTTGATGAGACGCCGAATGAAAGCAGTTTAATCGCCGGCAACCGAAAACCCGCGATTTCCCGTAAATCCCGTATAGTCGAATGTATACAAAGAAAGTACAGGGAGTAAACTCATTTCCCGAACGATTTTTAAAATTTTTTTCACCACTAAAACCCATGAGACTTGTAGTTTTCAAAAATATTTTCATTTTGATGAGACGCCGAATGAAAGCAGTTTAATCGCCGGCAACCGAAAACCCGCGATTTCCCGTAAATCCGGCTCGGCCCGTATAGTCGAATGTATACAAAGAAAGTACAGGGAGTAAACTCATTTCCCGAACGATTTTTAAAATTATTTTTTCACCACTAAAACCCATGAGACTTGTAGTTTTCAAAAATATTTTCATTTTTGATGAGACGCCGAATGAAAGCAGTTTAATCGCCGGCAACCGAAAACCCGCGATTTCCCGTAAATCCCGTATAGTCGAATGTATACAAAGAAAGTACAGGGAGTAAACTCATTTCCCGAACGATTTTTAAAATTATTTTTTCACCACTAAAACCCATGAGACTTGTAGTTTTCAAAAATATTTTCATTTTTGATGAGACGCCGAATGAAAGCAGTTTAATCGCCGGCAACCGAAAACCCGCGATTTCCCGTAAATCCCGTATAGTCGAATGTATACAAAGAAAGTAAGCAGGGAGTAAACTCATTTCCCGAACGATTTTTAAAATTATTTTTTCACCACTAAAACCCATGAGACTTGTAGTTTTCAAAAATATTTTCATTTTTGATGAGACGCCGAATGAAAGCAGTTTAATCGCCGGCAACCGAAAACCCGCGATTTCCCGTAAATCCCGTATAGTCGAATGTATACAAAGAAAGTAAGCAGGGAGTAAACTCATTTCCCGAACGATTTTTAAAATTATTTTTTCACCACTAAAACCCATGAGACTTGTAGTTTTCAAAAATATTTTCATTTTTGATGAGACGCCGAATGAAAGCAGTTTAATCGCCGGCAACCGAAAACCCGCGATTTCCCGTAAATCCCGTATAGTCGAATGTATACAAAGAAAGTACAGGGAGTAAACTCATTTCCCGAACGATTTTTAAAATTATTTTTTCACCACTAAAACCCATGAGACTTGTAGTTTTCAAAAATATTTTCATTTTTGATGAGACGCCGAATGAAAGCAGTTTAATCGCCGGCAACCGAAAACCCGCGATTTCCCGTAAATCCCGTATAGTCGAATGTATACAAAGAAAGTAAGCAGGGAGTAAACTCATTTCCCGAACGATTTTTAAAATTATTTTTTCACCACTAAAACCCATGAGACTTGTAGTTTTCAAAAATATTTTCATTTTTGATGAGACGCCGAATGAAAGCAGTTTAATCGCCGGCAACCGAAAACCCGCGATTTCCCGTAAATCCCGGCTCGGCCGTATAGTCGAATGTATACAAAGAAAGTACAGGGAGTAAACTCATTTCCCGAACGATTTTTAAAATTATTTTTTCACCACTAAAACCCATGAGACTTGTAGTTTTCAAAAATATTTTCATTTTTGATGAGACGCCGAATGAAAGCAGTTTAATCGCCGGCAACCGAAAACCCGCGATTTCCCGTAAATCCCGGTCGCCGTAAATGTATACAAAGAAAGTACAGGGAGTAAACTCATTTCCCGAACGATTTTTAAAATTATTTTTTCACCACTAAAACCCATGAGACTTGTAGTTTTCAAAAATATTTTCATTTTTGATGAGACGCCGAATGAAAGCAGTTTAATCGCCGGCAACCGAAAACCCGCGATTTCCCGTAAATCCCGTCGGCCCGTATAGTCGAATGTATACAAAGAAAGTACAGGGAGTAAACTCATTTCCCGAACGATTTTTAAAATTATTTTTTCACCACTAAAACCCATGAGACTTGTAGTTTTCAAAAATATTTTCATTTTTGATGAGACGCCGAATGAAAGCAGTTTAATCGCCGGCAACCGAAAACCCGCGATTTCCCGTAAATCCCGTATAGTCGAATGTATACAAAGAAAGTAAGCAGGGAGTAAACTCATTTCCCGAACGATTTTTAAAATTATTTTTTCACCACTAAAACCCATGAGACTTGTAGTTTTCAAAAATATTTTCATTTTTGATGAGACGCCGAATGAAAGCAGTTTAATCGCCGGCAACCGAAAACCCGCGATTTCCCGTAAATCCCGTATAGTCGAATGTATACAAAGAAAGTACAGGGAGTAAACTCATTTCCCGAACGATTTTTAAAATTATTTTTTCACCACTAAAACCCATGAGACTTGTAGTTTTCAAAAATATTTTCATTTTTGATGAGACGCCGAATGAAAGCAGTTTAATCGCCGGCAACCGAAAACCCGCGATTTCCCGTAAATCCCGTATAGTCGAATGTATACAAAGAAAGTAAGCAGGGAGTAAACTCATTTCCCGAACGATTTTTAAAATTATTTTTTCACCACTAAAACCCATGAGACTTGTTTTCAAAAATATTTTCATTTTTGATGAGACGCCGAATGAAAGCAGTTTAATCGCCGGCAACCGAAAACCCGCGATTTCCCGTAAATCCCGGCTCGGCGTATAGTGAATGTATACAAAGAAAGTACAGGGAGTAAACTCATTTCCCGAACGATTTTTAAAATTATTTTTTCACCACTAAAACCCATGAGACTTGTAGTTTTCAAAAATATTTTCATTTTTGATGAGACGCCGAATGAAAGCAGTTTAATCGCCGGCAACCGAAAACCCGCGATTTCCCGTAAATCCCGGCTCGGCCCGTATAGTCGAATGTATACAAAGAAAGTACAGGGAGTAAACTCATTTCCCGAACGATTTTTAAAATTATTTTTTCACCACTAAAACCCATGAGACTTGTAGTTTTCAAAAATATTTTCATTTTTGATGAGACGCCGAATGAAAGCAGTTTAATCGCCGGCAACCGAAAACCCGCGATTTCCCGTAAATCCGGCTCGGCCGTATAGTCGAATGTATACAAAGAAAGTACAGGGAGTAAACTCATTTCCCGAACGATTTTTAAAATTATTTTTTCACCACTAAAACCCATGAGACTTGTAGTTTTCAAAAATATTTTCATTTTTGATGAGACGCCGAATGAAAGCAGTTTAATCGCCGGCAACCGAAAACCCGCGATTTCCCGTAAATCCCGTCGCCGTATAGTCGAATGTATACAAAGAAAGTAAGCAGGGAGTAAACTCATTTCCCGAACGATTTTTAAAATTATTTTTTCACCACTAAAACCCATGAGACTTGTAGTTTTCAAAAATATTTTCATTTTTGATGAGACGCCGAATGAAAGCAGTTTAATCGCCGGCAACCGAAAACCCGCGATTTCCCGTAAATCCCGTATAGTCGAATGTATACAAAGAAAGTAAGCAGGGAGTAAACTCATTTCCCGAACGATTTTTAAAATTATTTTTTCACCACTAAAACCCATGAGACTTGTAGTTTTCAAAAATATTTTCATTTTTGATGAGACGCCGAATGAAAGCAGTTTAATCGCCGGCAACCGAAAACCCGCGATTTCCCGTAAATCCCGTATAGTCGAATGTATACAAAGAAAGTAAGCAGGAGTAAACTCATTTCCCGAACGATTTTTAAAATTATTTTTTCACCACTAAAACCCATGAGACTTGTAGTTTTCAAAAATATTTTCATTTTTGATGAGACGCCGAATGAAAGTTTAATCGCCGGCAACCGAAAACCCGCGATTTCCCGTAAATCCCGTATAGTCGAATGTATACAAAGAAAGTACAGGGAGTAAACTCATTTCCCGAACGATTTTTAAAATTATTTTTTCACCACTAAAACCCATGAGACTTGTAGTTTTCAAAAATATTTTCATTTTTGATGAGACGCCGAATGAAAGCAGTTTAATCGCCGGCAACCGAAAACCCGCAATTTCCCGTAAATACCGTATAGTCGAAAGTATACAAAGAAAGTAAGCAGGGAGTAAACTCATTTCCCGAACGATTTTTAAAATTATTTTTTCACCACTAAAACCCATGAGACTTGTAGTTTTCAAAAATATTTTCATTTTTGATGAGACGCCGAATGAAAGCAGTTTAATCGCCGGCAACCGAAAACCCGCGATTTCCCGTAAATCCTCGTATAGTCGAATGTATACAAAGAAAGTACAGGGAGTAAACTCATTTCCCGAACGATTTTTAAAATTATTTTTTCACCACTAAAACCCATGAGACTTGTAGTTTTCAAAAATATTTTCATTTTTGATGAGACGCCGAATGAAAGCAGTTTAATCGCCGGCAACCGAAAACCCGCGATTTCCCGTAAATCCCGGCTCGGCCTATAGTCGAATGTATACAAAGAAAGTAAGCAGGGAGTAAACTCATTTCCCGAACGATTTTTAAAATTATTTTTTCACCACTAAAACCCATGAGACTTGTAGTTTTCCATTTTTGATGAGACGCCGAATGAAAGCAGTTTAATCGCCGGCAACCGAAAACCCGCGATTTCCCGTAAATCCCGGCTCGGCCCGTATAGTCGAATGTATACAAAGAAAGTACCCAGGGAGTAAACTCATTTCCCGAACGATTTTTAAAATTATTTTTTCACCACTAAAACCCATGAGACTTGTAGTTTTCAAAAATATTTTCATTTTTGATGAGACGCCGAATGAAAGCAGTTTAATCGCCGGCAACCGAAAACCCGCGATTTCCCGTAAATCCCGTATAGTCGAATGTATACAAAGAAAGTACAGGGAGTAAACTCATTTCCCGAACGATTTTTAAAATTATTTTTTCACCACTAAAACCCATGAGACTTGTAGTTTTCAAAAATATTTTCATTTTTGATGAGACGCCGAATGAAAGCAGTTTAATCGCCGGCAACCGAAAACCCGCGATTTCCCGTAAATCCCGTATAGTCGAATGTATACAAAGAAAGTAAGCAGGGAGTAAACTCATTTCCCGAACGATTTTTAAAATTATTTTTTCACCACTAAAACCCATGAGACTTGTAGTTTTCAAAAATATTTTCATTTTTGATGAGACGCCGAATGAAAGCAGTTTAATCGCCGGCAACCGAAAACCCGCGATTTCCCGTAAATCCCGTATAGTCGAATGTATACAAAGAAAGTACAGGGAGTAAACTCATTTCCCGAACGATTTTTAAAATTATTTTTTCACCACTAAAACCCATGAGACTTGTAGTTTTCAAAAATATTTTCATTTTTGATGAGACGCCGAATGAAAGCAGTTTAATCGCCGGCAACCGAAAACCCGCGATTTCCCGTAAATCCCGTATAGTCGAATGTATACAAAGAAAGTAAGCAGGGAGTAAACTCATTTCCCGAACGATTTTTAAAATTATTTTTTCACCACTAAAACCCATGAGACTTGTAGTTTTCAAAAATATTTTCATTTTTGATGAGACGCCGAATGAAAGCAGTTTAATCGCCGGCAACCGAAAACCCGCGATTTCCCGTAAATCCCTCGGCCGTATAGTCGAATGTATACAAAGAAAGTAAGCAGGGAGTAAACTCATTTCCCGAACGATTTTTAAAATTATTTTTTCACCACTAAAACCCATGAGACTTGTAGTTTTCAAAAATATTTTCATTTTTGATGAGACGCCGAATGAAAGCAGTTTAATCGCCGGCAACCGAAAACCCGCGATTTCCCGTAAATCCCGGCTCGTATAGTCGAATGTATACAAAGAAAGTACAGGGAGTAAACTCATTTCCCGAACGATTTTTAAAATTATTTTTTCACCACTAAAACCCATGAGACTTGTAGTTTTCAAAAATATTTTCATTTTTGATGAGACGCCGAATGAAAGCAGTTTAATCGCCGGCAACCGAAAACCGCGATTTCCCGTAAATCCCGTATAGTCGAATGTATACAAAGAAAGTACAGGGAGTAAACTCATTTCCCGAACGATTTTTAAAATTATTTTTTCACCACTAAAACCCATGAGACTTGTAGTTTTCAAAAATATTTTCATTTTTGATGAGACGCCGAATGAAAGCAGTTTAATCGCCGGCAACCGAAAACCCGCGATTTCCCGTAAATCCCGTATAGTCGAATGTATACAAAGAAAGTAAGCAGGGAGTAAACTCATTTCCCGAACGATTTTTAAAATTATTTTTCACCACTAAAACCCATGAGACTTGTAGTTTTCAAAAATATTTTCATTTTTGATGAGACGCCGAATGAAAGCAGTTTAATCGCCGGCAACCGAAAACCCGCGATTTCCCGTAAATCCCGCTCCGTATAGTCGAATGTATACAAAGAAAGTACAGGGAGTAAACTCATTTCCCGAACGATTTTTAAAATTATTTTTTCACCACTAAAACCCATGAGACTTGTAGTTTTCAAAAAATTTTCATTTTTGATGAGACGCCGAATGAAAGCAGTTTAATCGCCGGCAACCGAAAACCCGCGATTTCCCGTAAATCCCGGCTCGGCCGTATAGTGAATGTATACAAAGAAAGTACAGGGAGTAAACTCATTTCCCGAACGATTTTTAAAATTATTTTTTCACCACTAAAACCCATGAGACTTGTAGTTTTCAAAAATATTTTCATTTTTGATGAGACGCCGAATGAAAGCAGTTTAATCGCCGGCAACCGAAAACCCGCGATTTCCCGTAAATCCCGGCTCGGCCCGTATAGTCGAATGTATACAAAGAAAGTACAGGGAGTAAACTCATTTCCCGAACGATTTTTAAAATTATTTTTTCACCACTAAAACCCATGAGACTTGTAGTTTTCAAAAATATTTTCATTTTTGATGAGACGCCGAATGAAAGCAGTTTAATCGCCGGCAACCGAAAACCCGCGATTTCCCGTAAATCCCGTATAGTCGAATGTATACAAAGAAAGTAAGCAGGGAGTAAACTCATTTCCCGAACGATTTTTAAAATTATTTTTTCACCACTAAAACCCATGAGACTTGTAGTTTTCAAAAATTTTCATTTTTGATGAGACGCCGAATGAAAGCAGTTTAATCGCCGGCAACCGAAAACCCGCGATTTCCCGTAAATCCCGTCGGCCGTAGTCGAATGTATACAAAGAAAGTACAGGGAGTAAACTCATTTCCCGAACGATTTTTAAAATTATTTTTTCACCACTAAAACCCATGAGACTTGTAGTTTTCAAAAATATTTTCATTTTTGATGAGACGCCGAATGAAACAGTTTAATCGCCGGCAACCGAAAACCCGCGATTTCCCGTAAATCCCGGCTCGGCCCGTATAGTGAATGTATACAAAGAAAGTACAGGGAGTAAACTCATTTCCCGAACGATTTTTAAAATTATTTTTTCACCACTAAAACCCATGAGACTTGTAGTTTTCAAAATATTTTCATTTTTGATGAGACGCCGAATGAAAGCAGTTTAATCGCCGGCAACGAAAACCCGCGATTTCCCGTAAATCCCGGCTCGGCCCGTATAGTGGAATGTATACAAAGAAAGTACCCAGGGAGTAAACTCATTTCCCGAACGATTTTTAAAATTATTTTTTTACCACTAAAACCCATGAGACTTGTAGTTTTCAAAAATATTTTCATTTTTGATGAGACGCCGAATGAAAGCAGTTTAATCGCCGGCAACCGAAAACCCGCGATTTCCCGTAAATCCCGTATAGTCGAATGTATACAAAGAAAGTAAGCAGGGAGTAAACTCATTTCCCGAACGATTTTTAAAATTATTTTTTCACCACTAAAACCCATGAGACTTGTAGTTTTCAAAATATTTTCATTTTTGATGAGACGCCGAATGAAAGCAGTTTAATCGCCGGCAACCGAAAACCCGCGATTTCCCGTAAATCCCGCTCGGCCCGTATAGTGAATGTATACAAAGAAAGTACCAGGGAGTAAACTCATTTCCCGAACGATTTTTAAAATTATTTTTTACCACTAAAACCCATGAGACTTGTAGTTTTCAAAAATATTTTCATTTTTGATGAGACGCCGAATGAAAGCAGTTTAATCGCCGGCAACCGAAAACCCGCGATTTCCCGTAAATCCCGTATAGTCGAATGTATACAAAGAAAGTAAGCAGGGAGTAAACTCATTTCCCGAACGATTTTTAAAATTATTTTTTCACCACTAAAACCCATGAGACTTGTAGTTTTCAAAAATATTTTCATTTTTGATGAGACGCCGAATGAAAGCAGTTTAATCGCCGGCAACCGAAAACCCGCGATTTCCCGTAAATCCCGTATAGTCGAATGTATACAAAGAAAGTAAGCAGGGAGTAAACTCATTTCCCGAACGATTTTTAAAATTATTTTTTCACCACTAAAACCCATGAGACTTGTAGTTTTCAAAAATATTTTCATTTTTGATGAGACGCCGAATGAAAGCAGTTTAATCGCCGGCAACCGAAAACCCGCGATTTCCCGTAAATCCCGTATAGTCGAATGTATACAAAGAAAGTAAGCAGGGAGTAAACTCATTTCCCGAACGATTTTTAAAATTATTTTTCACCACTAAAACCCATGAGACTTGTAGTTTTCAAAAATATTTTCATTTTTGATGAGACGCCGAATGAAAGCAGTTTAATCGCCGGCAACCGAAAACCCGCGATTTCCCGTAAATCCCGTATAGTCGAATGTATACAAAGAAAGTAAGCAGGGAGTAAACTCATTTCCCGAACGATTTTTAAAATTATTTTTTCACCACTAAAACCCATGAGACCCTTAGTTTTCAAAAATATTTTCATTTTTGATGAGACGCCGAATGAAAGCAGTTTAATCGCCGGCAACCAAACACCCGCGATTTCCCGTAAATCCCGGGCTCGGCCCGTATAGTGAATGTATACAAAGAAAGCAGGGAGTAAACTCATTTCCCGAACGATTTTTAAAATTATTTTTTCACCACTAAAACCCATGAGACTTGTAGTTTTCAAAAATTTTCATTTTGATGAGACGCCGAATGAAAGCAGTTTAATCGCCGGCAACCGAAAACCCGCGATTTCCCGTAAATCCCGGCTCGGCCCGTATAGTCGAATGTATACAAAGAAAGTACAGGGAGTAAACTCATTTCCCGAACGATTTTTAAAATTATTTTTTCACCACTAAAACCCATGAGACTTGTAGTTTTCAAAAATATTTTCATTTTTGATGAGACGCCGAATGAAAGCAGTTTAATCGCCGGCAACCGAAAACCCGCGATTTCCCGTAAATCCCGTATAGTCGAATGTATACAAAGAAAGTACAGGGAGTAAACTCATTTCCCGAACGATTTTTAAAATTATTTTTCACCACTAAAACCCATGAGACTTGTAGTTTTCAAAAATATTTTCATTTTATGAGACGCCGAATGAAAGCAGTTTAATCGCCGGCAACCGAAAACCCGCGATTTCCCGTAAATCCTCGTATAGTCGAATGTATACAAAGAAAGTAAGCAGGGAGTAAACTCATTTCCCGAACGATTTTTAAAATTATTTTTTCACCACTAAAACCATGAGACTTGTAGTTTTCAAAAATATTTTCATTTTTGATGAGACGCCGAATGAAAGCAGTTTAATCGCCGGCAACCGAAAACCCGCGATTTCCCGTAAATCCCGGCTCGGCCCGTATAGTCGAATGTATACAAAGAAAGTACAGGGAGTAAACTCATTTCCCGAACGATTTTTAAAATTATTTTTTCACCACTAAAACCCATGAGACTTGTAGTTTTCAAAAATATTTTCATTTTTGATGAGACGCCGAATGAAAGCAGTTTAATCGCCGGCAACCGAAAACCCGCGATTTCCCGTAAATCCGGCTCGGCCGTATAGTCGAATGTATACAAAGAAAGTACAGGGAGTAAACTCATTTCCCGAACGATTTTTAAAATTATTTTTTCACCACTAAAACCCATGAGACTTGTAGTTTTCAAAAATATTTTCATTTTTGAGACGCCGAATGAAAGCAGTTTAATCGCCGGCAACCGAAAACCCGCGATTTCCCGTAAATCCGGCTCGGCCCGTATAGTCGAATGTATACAAAGAAAGTACCAGGGAGTAAACTCATTTCCCGAACGATTTTTAAAATTATTTTTTCACCACTAAAACCCATGAGACTTGTAGTTTTCAAAAATATTTTCATTTTTGATGAGACGCCGAATGAAAGCAGTTTAATCGCCGGCAACCGAAAACCCGCGATTTCCCGTAAATCCCGTATAGTCGAATGTATACAAAGAAAGTAAGCAGGGAGTAAACTCATTTCCCGAACGATTTTTAAAATTATTTTTTCACCACTAAAACCCATGAGACTTGTAGTTTTCAAAAATATTTTCATTTTTGATGAGACGCCGAATGAAAGCAGTTTAATCGCCGGAACCGAAAACCCGCGATTTCCCGTAAATCCCGCTCGGCCGTATAGTCGAATGTATACAAAGAAAGTACAGGGAGTAAACTCATTTCCCGAACGATTTTTAAAATTATTTTTCACCACTAAAACCCATGAGACTTGTAGTTTTCAAAAATATTTTCATTTTTGATGAGACGCGAATGAAAGCAGTTTAATCGCCGGCAACCGAAAACCCGCGATTTCCCGTAAATCCCGTCCGTATAGTCGAATGTATACAAAGAAAGTACAGGGAGTAAACTCATTTCCCGAACGATTTTTAAAATTATTTTTTCACCACTAAAACCATGAGACTTGTAGTTTTCAAAAATATTTTCATTTTTGATGAGACGCCGAATGAAAGCAGTTTAATCGCCGGCAACCGAAAACCCGCGATTTCCCGTAAATCCCGGCTCGGCCCGTATAGTCGAATGTATACAAAGAAAGTACCAGGGAGTAAACTCATTTCCCGAACGATTTTTAAATTATTTTTTCACCACTAAAACCCATGAGACTTGTAGTTTTCAAAAATATTTTCATTTTTGATGAGACGCCGAATGAAAGCAGTTTAATCGCCGGCAACCGAAAACCCGCGATTTCCCGTAAATCCCGTATAGTCGAATGTATACAAAGAAAGTAAGCAGGAGTAAACTCATTTCCCGAACGATTTTTAAAATTATTTTTCACCACTAAAACCATGAGACTTGTAGTTTTCAAAAATATTTTCATTTTTGATGAGACGCCGAATGAAAGCAGTTTAATCTCCGGCAACCGAAAACCCGCGATTTCCCGTAAATCCGGCTCGGCCGTATAGTGAATGTATACAAAGAAAGTAACAGGGAGTAAACTCATTTCCCGAACGATTTTTAAAATTATTTTTTCACCACTAAAACCATGAGACTTGTAGTTTTCAAAATATTTTCATTTTTGATGAGACGCCGAATGAAAGCAGTTTAATCGCCGGCAACCGAAAACCCGCGATTTCCCGTAAATCCGCTCGGCCGTATAGTGAATGTATACAAAGAAAACACAGGAGTAAACTCATTTCCG
>JASGCC010002215.1:0-29769 GCA_030067915.1 Hydractinia echinata | reverse complement strand
AGACAGTGAGTAAACTCATTCTCGAACGATTTTAAAATTATTTTTGCACCACTAAACCATGAGACTTGCAGTTTACAAAAGTATTGTCATTTGATGAAAGACGTCCGAATGAAGCAGTTTAATCGCCGGAACCGAAACCGCGCGATTTCCGTAAATCCCGTATAGATAAATATACAAAGAAGTAAGCAGTGAGTAACCTCATTTCCCGACGATTTTTAAAATTATTTTTTCGCCACTAAAACCATGAGACTGGTAGTTTTTTCAAAATTTTTTCATTTTTGATGAGACATCCGCATGAAAAGAGTTTATCCGCGGCTAACCCAGAACCCCGATTTTCCGTAAATACCGCATAGTCGAATGTAAATACAAAGATACAGTACAGCAGTGAGTAATACTTTCCGAACGATTTTTGAAAATATATTTTTTCACCACCAAAACTCATGAGACTTGCGTTTTCAAAAAATATTTTCATTTTTGATGAGACCCGAATGAAACCATTATCTCCGGATAACGAAAACCGCGATTTCCCGGTAATATCCCGGGACTCCGCCGTTTAGATTTCAATGTATACAAAGAAAGTACCGTGGAGTACAATCATTCCCGAACGATTTTTCAAATTAAATATTTTTCACCACTAAAAACCCATTGAGCCTTGTAGGTTTCAAAATTTTTTTTACTTTTTGATGAGACGCAATGAAAGCAGTTAATGCGCCGCAACCGAAAACCGTTTTCCCGTAAATCGCTCGCCGTATAAGTGGCATGTATATCAAAAGAACGTACCAGGGAGTAAACTCAGTCCCGAACGATTCTTTAAAATTATTTTTTCACCACTAAGCCCATGACTTGCAAGCTCAAAAATATTTTCATTTTGATGAGGAGCTAATGAAAGCCGTTAATCGCCGGCACAACCGCAAAACCGCGTTTTTCCGTTAATCAGTCCTATAGTCGAATTCTAGTCACAAAGAAAGTAAGCAGGAGTTAAACTCATTTTCACCGAACGATTTTTTAATTCATTTTTTCACATGTAAACCCATGAGACTTGTAGTTTTTTATAAAATTATTCATTTATGGACGCCCCGAATGAAAGCATTTATCGCCGGCACCGAAGCCCGCGATTTCCCGTAAATCCGTAACGGTCGAACTGTATAAAAGAAAGTAAGCAGTGGTCAAACTTCATTTCTCGAACGATTTTTTAAAAATTATTTTTTTCACCACTAAAACCAATAGATTGCAGTTGTCAAAAAATATTTCATTTTTGATGAGGAGCGCTTAATGAAAGCATTTAATCGCCGGCACACGAAAACCGCGCATTTTTCCGTAAAATCCCGTATAGTCAAATGTATACAAGAAAGTACCAGGGTAGTAAAACTCACTTCCGAACGATTTTTTAAATATTTTTTTCACGCACTAAAGCCAGAGACTTGTAGTTTTCAAAAATATTTTCATTTTTGATGAGCGCCGAATGAAAGCAGTTTAATCGCCGGCAACCCGAAAGCCCGCGTATGTTCCGGTAAATCCCGTATAGTCGAATGTATCAAAAAGTAAGCTCAGTGAGTAAATCAATTTCTCAACGATTTTTTAAAAATTATTTTTTCACCAATAAAAAACTCATGAGACTTGCAGTTTCAAAAATTATTTTTATTTTTGATGAAAACGCCGAATGAAAACAGTTTAATCGCCGCAACCGAATAACCCGCGATTTTTCCGTAAATCCCGTGTATCGAATGTATACTAAGAAGTAAGCAGTGAGTAAACTCAATTCCCGAACGATTTTTAAAATTTTTTTTCACCACTAACTCATGAGACTTGCGTTTTCAAAAGTATGTTTCATTTTTGATGAGACGCCGAATGTGAAACCAGCTTAAATATCCGGAACCTGAAAAACCGGGATTTCCCGTAAAATCACGGGTCGGCCCGTTTAGTGGCATGTATTACAAAGATAAGTACCAGGGAGTTTAAACTCATTTCCCGAACGATTTTTAAATTATTTTTGACCACTAAACCCATGAGACTTGTAGTTTTCAAAAATTATTTTCATTTTTGGTGAACCTGAATGAAAGCAGTTTAATCGCCGGCAACTGAAACCGCGCTGTTTCCGTAAATACCGTATAGTCGAATCGTATACCAAAGAAAGTAAGCGAGGCGTAACTCATTCTCCGAACCGATTTTTAAATTATTTTTTTCCAACCACTAAACCCATGAGACTTGTAGTTCAGAAATATTGTTCATTTTTGATAAGACGCCGAATGAAAACATGTTTAATCGCCGGCAACCGAAAACCCGCGATTTTCCGTAATACCCGTATAGTCGCAATGTATAAAAGGAACAGTAAGCAGGAGTAAACTCATTTCCCGAAACGATTCTTAAAATTATTTTTTCACCCACTAAACCTGAGACTTGGTAGTTTTCAAAAAATTTATTTCATTTGACTGAGACCGCGAATGAAAGCAGTTTAATCGCCGCAACCGCAAAGCCCGCGATTTCCCGTAAATCCGTATAGTCGAATGTATACAAAGAAAGTTAAGCAGTTGAGTAATACTCAGTTCTCGAACGAATTTTTAAAATTATTTTTTCCCACTAAAATCATGGAGACTGGCAGTTTCAAAAGTATTTTCCATTTTGATGAAACGCGGGCGAATGAAAGCAGGGGTTATGCCGCAACCGAAAACCGCGATTTTCGTAATCCCGTGAGTCAATGTATACAAAGGAAAAGTAAGCCAGTGAGTAACTCAATTCCGACGGAAATTTTTTAAAATATTTTTTCACCACTTAAAACTCTGAGACTTCGTTTTCAAAAGGTATTTTCATTTTTGATGAGACGCCGAATGAAACCAACTAAATATCCGGAAACCGACAAACCGGGATTCCCGTAAATCACGGCTCGGTCCTTTAGATGCATGTATACAAAGAAAGTAACCTCAGGGAGTAAACTCATTTGCCCGAACGATTTTTAAAAATTATTTTTGACTCACTAAACCATGAGACTGTAGTTTACAAAAATATTTTTCTTTTTGGTGAGACGCGACTGAAAGCAGTTTAATCGTCCGGCAACTGAAAACACCGCGCTATTTCGCTAAATTACCGTATAGTCGAATGTATACAAAGAAAGTTAAGCAAGGGAGTAAACTCATTTCCCGAACGATTTTTAAAATTATTTTTTGCACCACTAAAACCATTGAGCACTTTGTAGTTTTTCAGAAATATTTTCATTTTTGATAAGACGACGAATGAAAAAGCTTTATCGCCGCAACCACACCCGAGTTTTCCGTAATACGATATAGGTCCGAATGTATACAAGAAGTAAGCAGGGAGTAAACTCATTTCCCAACGATTTTAAAAATTATTTTTTCACCCCTAAAACCATGAGACTTGTACGTTTTCAAATATCTTTCATTTTGACCTGAGACGCCGAAGGGAAAGCGTTTAATCGCCGTGCAACCGAAAGCCCGCGATTTCCGTAAATCCCGTATAGTCGAAGTATACAATAGAAGTAACAGTGAGTAAACTCATTTCTCGGAACGATTTTAAAAATTATTTTTTCCACCACTAAACTCATGAGACTTTGCAGTTTTCAAAGTATTTTTCATTTTGATGAGACGCCGATGAAAGCAGTGTAATCGCCGGAAGCGAAACCGCGATTTTCGTAAATCCCGATAGTCGAATGTATACAAAGAAAGTAAGCAGGGAGTAGTAAACTCATTTCCGAACGATTTTTAATTTTTTTCACCACTAAACTCATGATTGGACCTTGCAGTTTTCAACAGGTATTTCTCATTTTGATGAGACGCCGAATGAAACCAGTTTAATATCGGAAACTCAAAACCCGTGATTTCCTGTAATCACGGGCTCGGGCCGTTAGTTGGAATGTATCACAAGAAAGTCCTCAGGGAAGTTAAACTCACTTTCCCGAACCGATTTTAAAAAATTATTTTTTCACACTAAAACAATGAGACTTGTAAGTTTTTCAAAATGTTTTCATTTTTGATGAAACGCCGATTGAAAGCCAGTTTAATCGCCGGGCACCGAAACCCGCGATTTCCCCGTAATTCCGGCTCGGCACGCATAGTTAGAATTAATACATAAGAAAGTACCCAGGGGATAAATCTCTTTTCCCGAAACGATTCTTTAAAATTATTTTCTTCACTCACTAAAACCCATGAGGACTTGTAGCTTTCAAAATATTTTTTATTTTTTGATGAGACGCGAATGAAAGCAGTTAACGCCGCAACCGAAACCTCGCGATTTCCCGTAAATACGCGTATAGTAACGATATGTATACAAGAAAAGTAAGCAAGGGATAACTCATTTTCCCGAAACGATTTTTAAAATTATTTTTCATCACTAAAACATTGAGACTTGTAGTTTTCAAAAATATTTTCATTTTGATTGAGACGCCAATGACAAACAGTTTTAATCGCCGGCACCGGAAACCCGCGATTTTCCGTAAATACCGTGGTAGTCGAATGCTTTATACAAGAGAAAGAAGCAGGAGTAAACTTCATTTCGCGAACGTTTTTAAAATTATTGTTTCACCACTAAACCTCATGAGATTGTAGTTTCGAAAAATATTTTCATTTTATGAGAACGAGGAATAGAAGCAGTTAATCGCGGCAACCGAAAGCCCGCGATTTTCCGTAAATCCCGTATAGTCGAATGATACAAAGAAATAAAGCATTGTGATAAACTCATTTTCTCGAAACGAATTTTTAAAATTATTTTTCACCACTTAAAACTCATGAGACTTTGCAGTTTTTCAAAGTATTTTCATTTTGAATGAGACGTCCGAATGAAAGCAGTTTTAAATCGCCGGCACCGAAAACCCCGCATTTTCCGTAAATCCCGTAAGTCGAATGATGTATACAAAGAAAGATAAGCGTTGAGTAAACTCATTCTCCCGAAACGATTTTTAAATTATTTTCACCACTAAAAACGCATTGACTTGCAGTTTTCAAAGTAATTTTTCATTTCTATGAGACGCCGAATAACCAGTTTAATATCCGGAAACCGAAAAACCCGCGATTCCCGTAAAATCCGGCTCGGCCCGCATAGTGAATGTATACAAGGAAAGTCGTCCAGGCGTAAAGTCCATTTCCGAACTTTTTTAAAATATATTTTTTCACACTAACCCATGAGACTTTTAGCTATCAAAAATATTTCATTATTTGATAGACGCGAAATTAAAGCAGTTTAATCGCCGCAACCGAAAACCCGCCGATTTTCCGTAATTCCTATAGTTCGAATGTATACAAATAAAGTAAGCAGGGCAGTAAACTCATTTCCCGACGATTTTTACATTTTTTTCACCCACTAAAACCATGAGACTTGTAGTTTTCAAAAAATATTTCATGTTGATGAGACGCCGAATGAAAGCAGTTTTTAATCCGCGCACCGAAAGCCGGCGATTTATCCCGTAAATCACGGTATAGTAATCGATGTATACAAAGACAAGACAGCAGTGTAAACTCATTTCTCGAACGATTTTAAAAATTATTTGTCTCACTCACAATAATCACTCAATCGAGACTGCAGTTTTCAAAAGTATTTTTCATTTTGCATGAGACGAGCCGAAATGAAATAGTCAGTTAATCGCCTGGCCACCGAAACCCGATTTCCCGTTAAACTCCCGTATGATCGATGATATACAAAGAAAGTAAGCAGTTAGAAACTCATTTCTCGAACGATTTTTAAAATATTTTCTCACCACTTAAACTCATGAGACTCTGCAGTTTTCAAAGTATTTTTCATTTTGATGAGACGCCGAATGAAAACAGTTTTAATCGACCGGCAACCGAAAACCCGCGATTTCCAGTAAATACGTGTAGTCGAATGTAACAAGGAAAAAGAAGCAGGGAGTAAACTGCATTTCCGAACGTTTTAAAATTATTTTTCACACTAAAACCCAATTGAGACTTGTATTTATCGAAAATATTTTCATTTTTTGATGAGACCGGTAATGAAAGCAGTTTAATCGCGCGCACCGAAAGCCGCGATTTCCCCGTAAATCCCGTATAGTCGTAATGTATACAAAAGAAAGTAAGCAGTGAGTAAACTCATTTCTCGTACGATTTTAAATATTATTTTCTCACCACTAAACTCTGAGACTTGCAGTTTTCAAAAAGTATTTTCATTTTTGATTGGAACGCGAATGAAAAACAGTTTAATCGCCGCACCACCCGACAAGCCCGCGATTTTCCGCTAAATACGTGTAGTGATTGTATACAAAAAGATAAGCAGGAGTAAATACTCATTCTCCGAACGTTTTTAAAATTATTTTTCACCCCAACAAAACATTAGACTTTGTAGTTTTCGAATATATATTTTCATTTTGATGAGACGACGGAATGAAAGCAGTTTATCGCCGGCACCGAAAACCCGCGATTTTCCCGTAAAATCCCGTATAGTCGAATGTATAGCAAAGAAGTAAGCATGATGTAAACTCATTTCTCGAACGATTTTTAAATATTTTTTCACCACTAAACCTACCATGAGACTTGCAGTTTTCAACAAGTTAATTTTCATTTTGATTGAGTACAAGCGAATGAAAGCAGTTAATCGCCGGCAAACCGAAAACACCGCGATTCTTCGTAAATCCTTATTAGTCGAATTACACAAAGAAAGTATAAGCATGAGTAACATCATTTCCGAACGATTTTTAAAATTATTTTTTTCACCAACTAAAACTCATGAGACTTGCATTTTTCAAAGTAATTTTATTTTCGATGAACGCCGAAAGAAACCAGTTTATATCCGAAAACCGAAAAACCGCGATTTCCGTAAATTCCCGGCTCGCCCGCATAGTGAAATGTATATCAAAGAAGTACCAGGAATAAACTCAATTTCCCCGAACGATATTTTTAAAATTATTTTTCACCACTAAACCCATGAGATTGTGAGCTTTCAAAAATACTTTTCATTTTGATGAGACGCCGAATGAAAGCAGGTTTAATCCGCCGCGAACCGAAACCCCGATTTTCGCGTAATTCTCGTATAGTCGAATGTATACGAAAGAAAGTAAGCAGAGGGAGTAACTCATTATCCGAACGATTTTAAAATTATTTTTTATCCACTAAAACCATGAGACTTGTTCTGTAGTTTTCAAAAAATATTTTCATTTTTGATGAGACGCCGAATGAAAGCAGTTTAATCGCCGGCAACCGAAACCGCGATTTCCGTAAATCCGTATAGTGTATACAAAGAAAGTAAGCAGGAGTAAACTCATTTCCGAACGATTTTTAAAATTATTTTTTCACCACTAAAACCCATGAGACTTGTAGTTTTCAAAATTTTCATTTTTGATGAGACGCCGAATGAAAGCAGTTTAATCGCGGCAACCGAAACCGCGATTTCCCGTAAATCCGTATAGTCGAATGTATCAAAGAAAGTAAGCAGGAGTAAACTCATTTCCGAACGATTTTTAAAATTATTTTTTCACCACTAAAACCATGAGACTTGGTTTTCAAAATATTTTCATTTTTGATGAGACGCCGAATGAAAGCAGTTTAATCTCCGGCAACCGAAAACCGCGATTTCCCGTAATCCATCCGTTAGTCGAATGTATACAAAGAAAGTAGGGAGTAAACTCATTTCCCGAACGATTTTTAAAATTATTTTTTCACCACTAAAACCATGAGACTTGTAGTTTTCAAAAATATTTTCATTTTTGATGAGACGCCGAATGAAAGCAGTTTAATCGGCAACCGAAAACCCGCGATTTCCGTAAATTCCGTATAGTCGAATGTATACAAAGAAAGTAAGCAGGGAGTAAACTCATTTCCCGAACGATTTTTAAAATTATTTTTTCACCACTAAAACCATGAGACTTGTAGTTTTCAAAAATATTTTCATTTTTGATGAGACGCGAATGAAAGCAGTTTAATCGCCGGCAACCGAAAACCGCGATTTCCGTAAATCCGTATAGTCGAATGTATACAAAGAAAGTAAGCAGGAGTAAACTCATTTCCCGAACGATTTTTAAAATTATTTTTTCACCACTAAACCATGAGACTTGTAGTTTTCAAAATATTTTCATTTTTGATGAGACGCCGAATGAAAGCTTTAATCGCCGGCAACCGAAAACCGCGATTTCCCGTAAATCCGTATAGTCGAATGTATACAAAGAAAGTAAGCAGGAGTAAACTCATTTCCGAACGATTTTTAAAATTATTTTTTCACCACTAAAACCATGAGACTTGTAGTTTTCAAAAATATTTTCATTTTTGATGAGACGCCGAATGAAAGCAGTTTAATCGCCGGCAACCGAAAACCCGCGATTTCCGTAAATCCCGTATAGTCGAATGTATACAAAGAAAGTAAGGGAGTAAACTCATTTCCCGAACGATTTTTAAAATTTTTTTTCACCACTAAAACCATGAGACTTGTAGTTTTCAAAAATATTTTCATTTTTGATGAGACGCCGAATGAAAGCAGTTTAATCCGGCAACCGAAAACCGCGATTTCCCGTAAATCCGTATAGTCGAATGTATACAAAGAAGTAAGCAGGGAGTAAACTCATTTCCCGAACGATTTTTAAAATTATTTTTTCACCACTAAAACCATGAGACTTGTAGTTTTCAAAATATTTTCATTTTTGATGAGACGCCGAATGAAAGCAGTTTAATCGCCGGCAACCGAAAACCCGCGATTTTCCCGTAAATACCGTATAGTCGAATGTATACAAAGAAAGTAAGCAGGGAGTAAACTCATTTCCCGAACGATTTTTTAAAATTATTTTTTCACCACTAAAACCCATGAGACTTGAGTTTTCAAAAAATTTTCATTTTTGATGAGACGCCGAATGAACAGTTTTAATCTCCGGGCAACCGAAAACCCCGCGATTTCCCGTAAATCCGGCTCGGCCGTATTGTCGAATGTATACAAAGAAAGTAACCAGGGAGTAACCTCATTTCCCGAACGATTTTTAAAATTATTTTTTTCTACCACTAAAACCCATGAGACTTGTAGTTTTCAAAATATTTCATTTTGATGAGACGCCGAATGAAAGCAGTTTAATCGCGCGGCAACCGAAAACCCGCATTTTCCGTAAATCCGGCCGTATAGTCGAATGTATGACAAAGAAAAGTAACCAGGGAGTTAAACTCATTTCCCGAACGATTTTTAAAATTATTTTTCACCACTAAAACCCATGAGACTTGTAGTTTTCAAAAAATTTTCATTTTTGATGAAGACCGCCGAATGAAACCAGTTTAATGGCCGGCAACCGAAAGCCCCGCGATTTTCCCGTAAATCTCCGTAAGTCGCATGTTATACAAAGAAGTAAGCAGGGGATAACTCATTTCCGAACAATTTTTAAAATTATTTTTTCACCACTAGAACCCATGAGACTTTAGTTTAAAAAATATTTTTCATGTTTTGATGAGGACGCCGAAAGAAAGCAGTTAAGACGATTAACGGCCGGCAACCGAACACCCGATTTTCCCGTAAATCCCGTATAGTCGAAGTATACAGAAGAAAGGTAAGCAGGGAGTAAACTCATTCTGAACGATTTTTAAATTATTTTTTCACCACAAAACCATGAGACTCTGTAGTTTTCAAAAAATATTTCATTTTGGATGAGACGCGGAATGAAGCAGTTTAATCGCCGGCAACTCGAGAACCGCCGCGATTTCCCGTAAATTCCCGTAATAGGTCGAATGTCTCAAAAAAGTAACGGGAGTAAACTCATTTCCCGAACGATTTTTAAAATTATTTTTTTCACCCACTAAACCCATGAGACTTGTAGTTTTCAAAATATTTTCATTTTTGATGAGACGCCGAATGAAAGCAGTTAATCGCCGGCAACCGAAACCCGCGATTTTCCCGTAAATCCCGTACTAGTCGAATGTATACAAAGAAAGTAAGCAGGGAGTAAACTCATTTCCCGAACGATTTTTAAAATTATTTTTCACACTAAAAGACCCATGAGACTTGTAGTTTTCAAAAATATTTTCAATTTTTTGATGAGACGCCGAAATGAAAGCAGTTAATCGCCCGGCAACCGAAAACCCGCGATTTCCCCGTAAATCCCGTATAGTCGAATGTATACAAAGAAAGTAAGCAGGGAGTAACTCATTTCTCGAACGATTTTTAAAATATTTTTTCACCACTAAAACCATGAAGACTTGCAGTTTTTCAAAAATATTTTCATTTTTGATGAGACCGCGAATGAAAGCAGTTTAATCGCCGGCAAACGAAAACCCGCGATTTCCCGTAATCACGGACTCGGCCCGTATTAGCTGGAATGTATACAAAGAAAGTTACCCCGGGAGTAAACTCATTTCCCCGAAACGATTTTGATAAACTTATTTTTTCACCCACTAAAACCATGAGACTTGTAGTTTTCAAAAATGTTTTCATGTTTTGATTGGAACGCTGAATGAAAAGCAGTCTTAATCGCCGGCAACCGAAAACCCGCGATTTCCCGTAAATCCTCGGACTCGGCCCGTATAGTCGAATGTATACAAAGAAAGTAGCAGGAGTAAACTCATTTCCCGAACGATTTTTAAAATTATTTTTTCACCACTAAAACCCATGAGACTTGCAGTTTTCAAAATATTTTCATTTTTGATGAGACGCCGAATGAAAGCAGTTTAATCGCCGGCAACCGAAAACCCGCGATTTCCCGTAAGTCTCCGTATAGTCGAATGTATACAAAGAAGTAGCCAGGGAGTAAACTCATTTCCCGAACGATTTTTAAAATTATTTTTTTCACCACTAAAACCCATGAGACTTGTAGTTTTCAAAATATTTTCATTTTTGATGAGAACGACGAATGAAAGCAGTTTAATCGCTCGGCAACCGAAAACCGCGATTCCCGTAATCCCGGCACGCCGTATAGTGGAATGTATACAAAGAAAGTAACCAGGGAGTAAACTCATTTCCCGAACGATTTTTAAAATTATTTTTTCACCACTAAAACCCATGAGACTTGTAGTTTTCAAAATGTTTTCATTTTTGATGAGACCCGAATGAAAGCAGTTTAATCGCGGCAACCGAAAACCCCGCGATTTCCGTAAATCCCCCGTATAGTCGAATGTATACAAAGAAGTAAGCAGGGAGTAAACTCATTTCTCCGGAAACGATTTTTACAAATTATTTTCACCATAAACTCATGAACTTGTAGTTTTCAAAATATTTTCATTTTTGATGAGACGCCGAATGAAAGCAGTTTAATCGCCGGCAACCGAAACCCGCGATTTCCGTAAATCCCGGCTCGGCCGTATAGTGGAATGTATCAAGAAAGTAGCCCAGGAGTAAACTCATTTCCGAACGATTTTTAAAATTATTTTTTCACACTAAAACCATGAGACTTGTAGTTTTCAAAAATATTTTTCATTTTTGATGAGACGCCAAATGAAACCAGTTTAATCGCCGGCAACCGAAAACCCGCGATTTTCCGTAACCGGCTCATCCCGTTAGTCGAATGTATACAAGAAAGTACCAGGGAGTAAACTCATTTCCGCAACGATTTTAAAATTATTTTTTTCACCACCTAAAACCCATGAGACTTGTAGTTTTCAAAAATATTTTCATTTTTGATGAGACGCCGAATGAAAGCAGTTTAATCGCCGGCAACCGAAAAACCCGCGATTTCCCGTAAATCCCGTATAGTCGAATGTATACCAAAGAAAGTAAGCAGGGCAGTAAACTCATTTCCCGAACAATTTTTAAAATTATTTTTTCACCACTAAAACCTCATGAGACTTGCAGTTTTCAAAAATATTTTCATTTTTGATGAGACGACGAATGAAAGACAGTTTAATCGCCGGCAACCGAAAACCCGCGATTTCCCGTAAATCCGTATAGTCGAATGTATACAAAGAAAGTAAGCAGGAGTAAACTCATTTCCCGAACGATTTTTAAAATTATTTTTCACCACTAAAACCCATGAGACTTGTAGTTTTCAAAAATATTTTCATTTTTGATGAGACGCCGAATGAAAGCAGTTTAATCCGGCAACCGAAAACCCGCGATTTCCCGTAAATCCGGCTCCCGTATAGTCGAATGTATACAAAGAAAGTGAGGGAGTAAACTCATTTCCCGAACGATTTTTAAATTATTTTTTCACCACTAAAACCATGAGACTTGTAGTTTTCAAAAATATTTTCATTTTTGATGAGACGCCGAATGAAAGCAGTTTAATCGCCGGCAACCGAAAACCCGCGATTTCCCGTAAATCCGTATAGTCGAATGTATACAAAGAAAGTAAGCAGGGAGTAAACTCATTTCCCGAACGATTTTTAAAATTTTTTTCACCACTAAAACCATGAGACTTGTAGTTTTCAAAAATATTTTCATTTTTGATGAGACGCCGAATGAAAGCAGTTTAATCCGGCAACCGAAAACCGCGATTTCCCGTAAATCCGTATAGTCGAATGTATACAAAGAAAGTAAGCAGGGAGTAAACTCATTTCCCGAACGATTTTTAAAATTATTTTTTCACCACTAAAACCATGAGACTTGTAGTTTTCAAAAATTTTTCATTTTTGATGAGACGCCGAATGAAAGCAGTTTAATCGCCGGCAACCGAAAACCCGCGATTTCCCGTAAATCCCGTATAGTCGAATGTATACAAAGAAAGTAAGCAGGGAGTAAACTCATTTCCCGAACGATTTTTAAAATTATTTTTTCACCACTAAAACCATGAGACTTGTAGTTTTCAAAAATATTTTCATTTTTGATGAGACGCCGAATGAAAGCAGTTTAATCGCCGGCAACCGAAAACCCGCGATTTCCGTAAATCCCGTATAGTCGAATGTATACAAAGAAAGTAAGCAGGAGTAACTCATTTCTCCGAACGATTTTTTTAAATTATTTTTTCACCACTAAACCCATGAGACTTGTAGTTTTCAAAAATATTTTCATTTTTGATGAGACGCCGAATGAAAGCAGTTTAATCGCCGGGCAACCGAAAACCCGCGATTTCCCGTAAATCCCCCGTATAGTCGAATGTATACAAAAGAAAGTAAGCAGGGATAAACATCATTTCCCGAACGATTTTTAAATTATTTTTTCACCACTAAAACCCATGAGACTTGCTAGTTTTCAAAATATTTTCATTTTTGATGAGCGCCGAATGAAGCAGTTTAATCGCCGCTACCGAAAACCCGCGATTTTCCCGTAAATCCCGTATAGTCGAATGTATACAAAGAAAGTAAGCAGAGAGTAAACTCATTCTCCCGAACGATTTTTAAAATTATTTTTTCACCACTAAACCCATGAGACTTGAGTTTTAAAAATATTTTCATTTTTGATGAGACGCCGAATGAAAGCAGTTTAATCGCCGGCAACCGAAAACCCGCGATTTCCCGTAAATCCCGTATAGTCGAATGTATACAAAGAAAGTAAGCAGGGAGTAAACTCATTTCCCGAACGATTTTTAAAATTATTTTTTCACCACTAAAACCCATGAGACTTGTAGTTTTCAAAAATATTTTCATTTTGATGAGACGCCGAATGAAAGCAGTTTAATCGCCGGCAACCGAAAACCCGCGATTTCCCGTAAATCCCGTATAGTCGAATGTATACAAAGAAAGTAAGCAGGGAGTAAACTCATTTCCCGAACGATTTTTAAAATTATTTTTTCACCACTAAAACCATGAGACTTGTAGTTTTCAAATATTTTCATTTTTGATGAGACGCCGAATGAAAGCAGTTTAATCCGGCAACCGAAAACCCGCGATTTCCCGTAAATCCCGGCTCGGCCCGATAGTCGAATGTATACAAAGAAAGTAAGCAGGGAGTAAACTCATTTCCCGAACGATTTTTAAAATTATTTTTTCACCACTAAAACCATGAGACTTGTAGTTTTCAAAAATATTTTCATTTTTGATGAGACGCCGAATGAAAGCAGTTTAATCGCCGGCAACCGAAAACCCGCGATTTCCCGTAAATCCGTATAGTCGAATGTATACAAAGAAAGTAAGCAGGGAGTAAACTCATTTCCGAACGATTTTTAAAATTATTTTTTCACCACTAAAACCATGAGACTTGTAGTTTTCAAAAATATTTTCATTTTTGATGAGACGCCGAATGAAAGCAGTTTAATCGCCGGCAACCGAAAACCCGCGATTTCCCGTAAATCCGTATAGTCGAATGTATACAAAGAAAGTAAGCAGGGAGTAAACTCATTTCCCGAACGATTTTTAAAATTATTTTTTCACCACTAAAACCATGAGACTTGTAGTTTTCAAAAATATTTTCATTTTTGATGAGACGCCGAATGAAAGCAGTTTAATCGGCAACCGAAAACCCGCGATTTCCCGTAAATCCCGTATAGTCGAATGTATACAAAGAAAGTAAGCAGGGAGTAAACTCATTTCCCGAACGATTTTTAAAATTATTTTTTCACCACTAAAACCATGAGACTTGTAGTTTTCAAAAATATTTTCATTTTTGATGAGACGCCGAATGAAAGCAGTTTAATCCGGCAACCGAAAACCCGCGATTTCCCGTAAATCCGGCTCCCGTATGGAATGTATACAAAGAAAGTCAGGGAGTAAACTCATTTCCCGAACGATTTTTAAAATTTTTTTCACCACTAAAACCATGAGACTTGTAGTTTTCAAAAATATTTTCATTTTTGATGAGACGCCGAATGAAAGCAGTTTAATCGCCGGCAACCGAAAACCCGCGATTTCCCGTAAATCTCGTATAGTCGAATGTATACAAAAAGTAAGCAGGGAGTAAACTCATTTCCCGAACGATTTTTAAAATTATTTTTTCACCACTAAAACCATGAGACTTGTAGTTTTCAAAAATATTTTCATTTTTGATGAGACGCCGAATGAAAGCAGTTTAATCGCCGGCAACCGAAAACCCGCGATTTCCCGTAAATCCCGTATAGTCGAATGTATACAAAGAAAGTAAGCAGGGAGTAAACTCATTTCCCGAACGATTTTTAAAATTATTTTTTCACCACTAAAACCATGAGACTTGTAGTTTTCAAAAATATTTTCATTTTTGATGAGACGCCGAATGAAAGCAGTTTAATCGCCGGCAACCGAAAACCCGCGATTTCCCGTAAATCCCGTATAGTCGAATGTATACAAAGAAAGTAAGCAGGAGTAAACTCATTTCCCGAACGATTTTTAAAATTATTTTTCACCACTAAAACCATGAGACTTGTAGTTTTCAAAAATATTTTCATTTTTGATGAGACGCCGAATGAAAGCAGTTTAATCGCCGGCAACCGAAAACCCGCGATTTCCCGTAAATCCCGTATAGTCGAATGTATACAAAGAAAGTAAGCAGGGAGTAAACTCATTTCCCGAACGATTTTTAAAATTATTTTTTCACCACTAAAACCCATGAGACTTGTAGTTTTCAAAAATATTTTCATTTTTGATGAGACGCCGAATGAAAGCAGTTTAATCGCCGGCAACCGAAAACCCGCGATTTCCCGTAAATCCCGTATAGTCGAATGTATACAAAGAAAGTAAGCAGGAGTAAACTCATTTCCCGAACGATTTTTAAAATTATTTTTTCACCACTAAAACCATGAGACTTGTAGTTTTCAAAATATTTTCATTTTTGATGAGACGCCGAATGAAAGCAGTTTAATCGCCGGCAACCGAAAACCCGCGATTTCCGTAAATCCCGTATAGTCGAATGTATACAAAGAAAGTAAGCAGGAGTAAACTCATTTCCCGAACGATTTTTAAAATTATTTTTTCACCACTAAAACCCATGAGACTTGTAGTTTTCAAAAATATTTTCATTTTTGATGAGACGCCGAATGAAAGCAGTTTAATCCGGCAACCGAAAACCCGCGATTTCCCGTAAATCCCGCTCGGCCCGATAGTCGAATGTATACAAAGAAAGTAGCAGGGAGTAAACTCATTTCCCGAACGATTTTTAAAATTATTTTTTCACCACTAAAACCCATGAGACTTGTAGTTTTCAAAAATATTTTCATTTTTGATGAGACGCCGAATGAAAGCAGTTTAATCGCCGGCAACCGAAAACCCGCGATTTCCCGTAAATCTCGTATAGTCGAATGTATACAAAGAAAGTAAGCAGGGAGTAAACTCATTTCCCGAACGATTTTTAAAATTATTTTTTCACCACTAAAACCCATGAGACTTGTAGTTTTCAAAAATATTTTCATTTTTGATGAGACGCCGAATGAAAGCAGTTTAATCGCCGGCAACCGAAAACCCGCGATTTCCCGTAAATCCCGTATAGTCGAATGTATACAAAGAAAGTAAGCAGGGAGTAAACTCATTTCCCGAACGATTTTTAAAATTATTTTTTCACCACTAAAACCATGAGACTTGTAGTTTTCAAAAATATTTTCATTTTTGATGAGACGCCGAATGAAAGCAGTTTAATCGCCGGCAACCGAAAACCCGCGATTTCCGTAAATCCCGTATAGTCGAATGTATACAAAGAAAGTAAGCAGGAGTAAACTCATTTCCCGAACGATTTTTAAAATTATTTTTTCACCACTAAAACCATGAGACTTGTAGTTTTCAAAATATTTTCATTTTTGATGAGACGCCGAATGAAAGCAGTTTAATCCGGCAACCGAAAACCCGCGATTTCCCGTAAATCCCGGGCTCGGCCGTATAGTCGAATGTATACAAAGAAAGTAGCAGGGAGTAAACTCATTTCCCGAACGATTTTTAAAATTATTTTTTCACCACTAAAACCCATGAGACTTGTAGTTTTCAAAAATTTTCATTTTTGATGAGACGCCGAATGAAAGCAGTTTAATCGCCGGCAACCGAAAACCCGCGATTTCCCGTAAATCCCGGCTCGGCCCGTATAGTGGAATGTATACAAAGAAAGTACCCAGGGAGTAAACTCATTTCCCGAACGATTTTTAAAATTATTTTTTCACCACTAAAACCCATGAGACTTGTAGTTTTCAAAAATATTTTCATTTTTGATGAGACGCCGAATGAAAGCAGTTTAATCGCCGGCAACCGAAAACCCGCGATTTCCCGTAAATCCCGTATAGTCGAATGTATACAAAGAAAGTAAGCAGGGAGTAAACTCATTTCCCGAACGATTTTTAAAATTATTTTTTCACCACTAAAACCCATGAGACTTGTAGTTTTCAAAAATATTTTCATTTTTGATGAGACGCCGAATGAAAGCAGTTTAATCGCCGGCAACCGAAAACCCGCGATTTCCCGTAAATCCCGTGTATAGTCGAATGTATACAAAGAAAGTAAGCAGGGAGTAAACTCATTTCCCGAACGATTTTTAAAATTATTTTTTCACCACTAAAACCCATGAGACTTGTAGTTTTCAAAAATATTTTCATTTTTGATGAGACGCCGAATGAAAGCAGTTTAATCGCCGGCAACCGAAAACCCGCGATTTCCCGTAAATCCCGTATAGTCGAATGTATACAAAGAAAGTAAGCAGGGAGTAAACTCATTTCCCGAACGATTTTTAAAATTATTTTTTCACCACTAAAACCATGAGACTTGTAGTTTTCAAAAATATTTTCATTTTTGATGAGACGCCGAATGAAAGCAGTTTAATCGCCGGCAACCGAAAACCCGCGATTTCCCGTAAATCCCGTATAGTCGAATGTATACAAAGAAAGTAAGCAGGGAGTAAACTCATTTCCCGAACGATTTTTAAAATTATTTTTTCACCACTAAAACCATGAGACTTGCAGTTTTCAAAATATTTTCATTTTTGATGAGACGCCGAATGAAACCAGTTTAATCCGCGAAACCGAAAACCCGCGATTTCCCGTAAATCCGGGCTCGGCCCGTATAGTGGAATGTATACAAAGAAAGTACCCAGGGAGTAAACTCATTTCCCGAACGATTTTTAAAATTATTTTTTCACCACTAAAACCCATGAGACTTGTAGTTTTCAAAAATTTTTCATTTTTGATGAGACGCCGAATGAAAGCAGTTTAATCGCCGGCAACCGAAAACCCGCGATTTCCCGTAAATCCCGGCTCGGCCCGTATAGTCGAATGTATACAAAGAAAGTAGCAGGGAGTAAACTCATTTCCCGAACGATTTTTAAAATTATTTTTTCACCACTAAAACCCATGAGACTTGTAGTTTTCAAAAATATTTTCATTTTTGATGAGACGCCGAATGAAACCAGTTTAATCCGGCAACCGAAAACCCGCGATTTCCCGTAAATCCGGCTCGGCCCGTATAGTCGAATGTATACAAAGAAAGTACCCAGGGAGTAAACTCATTTCCCGAACGATTTTTAAAATTATTTTTTCACCACTAAAACCCATGAGACTTGTAGTTTTCAAAAATTTTTCATTTTTGATGAGACGCCGAATGAAAGCAGTTTAATCGCCGGCAACCGAAAACCCGCGATTTCCCGTAAATCCCGGCTCGGCCCGTATAGTGGAATGTATACAAAGAAAGTACCCAGGGAGTAAACTCATTTCCCGAACGATTTTTAAAATTATTTTTTCACCACTAAAACCATGAGACTTGTAGTTTTCAAAATATTTTCATTTTTGATGAGACGCCGAATGAAAGCAGTTTAATCGCCGGCAACCGAAAACCCGCGATTTCCCGTAAATCCGTATAGTCGAATGTATACAAAGAAAGTAAGCAGGGAGTAAACTCATTTCCCGAACGATTTTTAAAATTATTTTTTCACCACTAAAACCCATGAGACTTGTAGTTTTCAAAAATATTTTCATTTTTGATGAGACGCCGAATGAAAGCAGTTTAATCGCCGGCAACCGAAAACCCGCGATTTCCCGTAAATCCCGTATAGTCGAATGTATACAAAGAAAGTAAGCAGGAGTAAACTCATTTCCCGAACGATTTTTAAAATTATTTTTTCACCACTAAAACCATGAGACTTGTAGTTTTCAAAATATTTTCATTTTTGATGAGACGCCGAATGAAAGCAGTTTAATCGCCGGCAACCGAAAACCCGCGATTTCCCGTAAATCCCGGCTCGGCCCGTATAGTGGAATGTATACAAAGAAAGTACCCAGGGAGTAAACTCATTTCCCGAACGATTTTTAAAATTATTTTTCACCACTAAAACCCATGAGACTTGTAGTTTTCAAAAATATTTTCATTTTTGATGAGACGCCGAATGAAAGCAGTTTAATCGCCGGCAACCGAAAACCCGCGATTTTCCGTAAATGCCGTATAGTCGAATGTATACAAAGAAAGTAAGCAGGGAGTAAACTCATTTCCCGAACGATTTTTAAAATTATTTTTTCACCACTAAAACCATGAGACTTGTAGTTTTCAAAAATATTTTCATTTTTGATGAGACGCCGAATGAAAGCAGTTTAATCGCCGGCAACCGAAAGCCCGCGATTTCCCGTAAATCCCGTATAGTCGAATGTATACAAAGAAAGTAAGCAGTGAGTAAACTCATTTCTCGAACGATTTTTAAAATTATTTTTTCACCACTAAAACTCATGAGACTTGCAGTTTTCAAAAGTATTTTCATTTTGATGAGACGCCGAATGAAAGCAGTTTAATCGCCGGCAACCGAAAACCCGCGATTTCCCGTAAATCACGGACTCGGCCCATTTAATGGAATGTATACAAAGAAAGTACCCAGGGAGTAAACTCATTTCCCGAACGATTTTTAAAATTATTTTTTCACCACTAAAACCCATGAGACTTGTAGTTTTCAAAAATGTTTTCATTTTTGATGAAACGCCGAATGAAAGCAGTTTAATCGCCGGCAACCGAAAACCCGCGATTTCCCGTAAATCCCGGCTCGGCCCGCATAGTGGAATGTATACAAAGAAAGTACCCAGGGAGTAAACTCATTTCCCGAACGATTTTTAAAATTATTTTTTCACCACTAAAACCCATGAGACTTGCACTGCGGAAAAATACTGAATATACGATAATATAAGTCTGAGTTTTTTTTCGTATACCGTCAATATAGGGAAATATACTGAAGCGTTTTTCTTTGTATACTATGGTGGAATACGAAAATATACTTTGCGTATAGGGACCCCAGAGTATACGAAAATATCGCAGCCGTGACACGTCTTGAATATACATGCCGTATATTTACGTTTAAGTTGTATACGAAAATATTCGCGTCGAATTCTATCACACTATGCGACTGTATACAAAGGTATCAAGTAACACGAAAATATCGCAGACGTTATATGCCTCGACTATACACGTCGTAAATTAACTATAACGTTGTATACGAAAATATTCGCGTCGTATTCTATCAAAATATGCGACTGTATACAAAAGTACGAGGTAATATACGGAGTAAATCTGGTGTAGCGCTGCCTGAGGGAATTATAGGTTTACCCCATTTCACCCCTTTTGATAATTTTCCAGGTTGAATTTTAAACTTTCAGGAAGGCTTTAGGAGCTGTACATGGAGTTGCTGTCGTTATTTGGTTTAGCAAAAAAAGGGTTTTAAAGAATAATGCATGTAACAAGTTTGTTAGTTAAAAAATTTATTGAAACGTTTTATAGACATATTTACAAAAATATTAACAAAATTATATACATTCAAATAACAAATAAGGATGGAAGCTAATGCAGCTATTGAGTTTATTAATCAGAACGATTTAATTATAACGTACAAGACTAAAATTCAGCTAAAAGAAAACGTAAGAAAAAATATTAGAAAAATAGTTGTAAAAAATAAAATTAGTAATTAAAAAAATATACAAAAAATCACGTTTTAAAAACATTATCTATTAATTGTTAACAACAGTGGGTCAACCTTTGCCCCTATATCCCGATCTGAGTAACTTCCAGGTATTCTTGCATCCAATTCATCTTTACCCAAGCGTTTACTATCAATAAAGTGAAGCAGTTCAGTGACTTCTTCACTTCTGAACTTCGGTGGATGTACATATCCTTCTGGTTCATTATCTGAATGTTCGTCACTCATTATTTCGGCATTACATAACATCCAGATGTCGGCTTTATCTCGTGGCACGTATTTTGATCGTTGGCGGTATAACTAAAATAAAAGTATTAAAAGAAAATAATTGACAATGAAAAGTAATTTTAATAAAAGCTAAGTGTGGTTTAAAACACATGGCCAAATTGGTATAGCATAATTTTTTTCAAGTTTAACCGCATACCCGGTGCCGACGAGTTGTGCGCCTTCTTTTACGTTTTAATTCACTTCTATCATTATCTTCCTCCTTTTCTTTTCGTTTCAGGGTAGAATAATATCTGCTACACGACCCTATTATATATAAACAAACAATTCAATTATGTAAAATACCAAAATAAATTTACGCTTCATGGTAAGAAACAGTAGTTACTCACTGTGCATTAAAGATGGAGCATAGGGATTTTCGTTGCTGTCTTTTACAATTTGGCAAATCAAATTAGTTATTCTACTGTTGTGTATGGAGTCAAATCTATAAAGTTATAGTATTGAGTTACTTCCTATCATAATATAAAATTTATATTCCAACAATCAAACAAGCATCTGAGAAAATAATGTGGACAGTCTTTACAAGTATTATCTTGGAAGTGCAGGAAAATGGTTATATACATTTTAGAGAATCAACCTTACCTCTCTAAAAAATTCCAAGTACTCTCATCCTTTATACTTCTGTATGCATTTCGAACAAGTTGCTAAAATGAGCGAAACAACCACTTCTTAGTTCAAAAATGTTAAAAAATGGTTCGCAAATAGTGGATATTGGCTCGCAATCTGCGAACCGTTAATTCGATCTCTGTACTTAAAGCTCTTAAAGTTTGAGCAAACCTTTTCATCAGTTGCAAAAAATTAAAAAAAGGTGCCTAAATACTGGATATAATATGTCATGAAAATAAATGACTTTTCATTAACTTACAGTTAATTCTGGTGGCAATTTCCCTTTTTTTGAATCATCAAATTGATTCGCACATTTATTGTTTACATCTACAAGTGAACTTTCCACATTTTCTATTCTTACATTGTTGTTCTGAATTTGAGATTCCAGCAATGAAATCCTCTTTCTCAGTGCATCATTAACGTTAGTGAGAGCCCTGTATAAAAAAATATGAAATAAAGTACAAAACATGCATGGCAGTAACAAGAACGATCTCGATCTGGGGTATATATGCAATATACCCCAATTGAGGTAAATTCTTCTCGCACTCTCTGAGGCAAAAAAAATTACGCCAAATTATTTATTACAAGTAAAATTAAGCAAGCAGCCTTAAGCACACTTCAGTTATTGTAATGTTATTATGTTATTACCGCAACATCCGTGGTGAAGCATTATTTTCTTCCTCAAATGAAGTTTCCTCTAAACTTTCATTCTGTTGCTGTAATCTGAAATAAACCAAATTACTTATGTTAGTGAAAAGTAATGGCATGGAGAACATAATCATTTTAGCTCTAGCTAGCTAGCTACATACCTAAACATCACATCAGGGCTTCGTGAAGCACATTTGGTTGAGTTTTTACGTGGCGGTGGTGTTGGATTTAGAACCTTGGCTCTTTTTTTTGCCACTGGAGTTGTGGCAGTAGAAGTATTTCCATAAAACGAAGATGCCATGTTTTCTCCAAGTTTGCTGCTCCTGACTGTACCGTTCTTTTGAAACAAATTTGCGCGCCCAAACCTGAATGGAATTTGTCTTCAGGGGGTGCGAGCAAAACTTTTTCTTGAGCGTTTAGGCCATTGTAATAAAATAGACAACCCCCGATACAAATTGCGATGAGATAAGGGGTAAAAACAATATTAATAATTTTAATGTTTTAAAATAGTCGAAACAAAATGTATTCACAATAAAATATTATCAATAGAACAAGAGTTTTTCGCGAAAATAATTTAACATTTTATTAAATAATTATTTTTAAGGAAGTTAAAGATGGCTTTTATGCTATTATTGACCCCCTAATATTGCAAAACATCATTCAAGATAAAGAGCTAAAAAGATTGCGCGCGAGTTACGTTCTGTAAATGCAAGGAAAGAAAAAGCAGACAAACCGTATTTTTTTCTTCCTTAAAATGTAAACTTTTTTTATGCCTCGGATAAAGAAACGGATGTTATGTCCCCATTGCAGCGAAAGTCTATCTCATTCTGCATATTTTCGTCACAAAGAATTATATTACCGAGATGGAACTTGGAAAGTTCAAGAAAATCAACGTAATCAAGGTTTGTTTTTGGCTTTTTTTAGCAGTTTGGAATCTAAAACTACAACAAAAAAGGAGTACATGTTTTTTTTTCCTAAGCATAACGTTTATAAGAATATTTAGGCTCAGGGTTAGTGAAAAAATAAGCATATTACAAGCATAACTGTGAGTCCTTGTTTTGCTGCATAGTTTTAGCATAATTAGCATACAGTAGACGTCCGTTAATTTGAATGCTGCTTAATTCGAACTTTCCGTTATTTCGAACAAATTGCTAAGTCCCTTGAGTTTGGTTAAATAAAGTGCTTAATTCGAACTCCGCTAATTCGAACATTTCGCTAATTCGAACAATTTTTTAATTCGACCTTTTTGTGTATTGATAAATAAAATCTTATGGGAAAATAAAAAAAGCGTTTTCATTTTTATTCATTTTTATTGCATCAATGGTGGCAAAATTTCTTTCAATTTATCGATTAAATTGACATTTCCAATAAAATGAAGTTTACAAGGAATTTGGAGGCCTTGCCCATCTCCAAGCAAACGACGTTAAAATATTTTTAGAAAAAGTTGTAGTAAAGTTGTAATAAAGTTATATTAGCATAAAACCTTTAAACGTTTATTAAAATTCTTGTTTTTTCTGAACTTCCGATAATCCGAACATTTGTTAATTCGAACAAATAATTTAGTCCCTAGCGTGTTCAATTAACGGACGTCTACTGTATTTTCAGCACATTGCATCATATTACAATCGTTATCTGCAGAGACATGTGTTTGATTGCTTTAGTCATTTTTGTCTGTTTATGTTTTAAGAAAATACAGTTAAAAATGTGAAACTTTGTTCTTTATTTTGGTTATTGGGTTTGGAACGGTAACGGAAATAAGCCTGCGTATTCCTAGTATAATTTGAGCATCTTTTGTAATTAATGCTAAGCATACCCGAGCCTGATTTCAAAAAGTCATATGCTAATAAAAAAAAACATGTATTTTTTGCTTAATTTCGTCATCATTTGCTACCTTTTGTGCTTTTCCATTTAGAACTATCTTCGAAAAACGAAATAATACAAACAAGAGATGATAACGACGTGCAACATACAGATGTTAACCTAGATTCTCAGGTTAGGCTTGTATATTTGTTAAGGGTGTCATGTTAATAGCTGAGTTGTAAATTATTCTAAATTTGTGAACTAATGTAGCAAAAAGTAAATATATATAATATGCATTGCCTTAATTTAGGATAAAACACTTCTGCCTATTGATCACACACTAATTGAGAGTGATGTTTCAATCGAGAGTGATGAATCAACATGTAATGATCATCATGATCCAGATGACAATTGTGTGGTAACATCCTTTGTTATAATTTGGTCTTCAAATTACATGTTTGCAAAAATACATATTTTATAATGTATGTAAAGTATGCCAACGCTTAGCTATGTTGCACTTGATTTACAGAATGAAGAAACCGCAACGGAATTGTGGGAAGATCCTGAAGCAGAACCAGAGGACGACTTTAATGTTGTTGTTGGTCAACATGCTAACCATCATACCACAAAATTCATCACTCTGGTACTGCAAGCAATGTTCATTTTGCAAGTTCATATTTTTCTCTCTGATAACACATTGGAAAGTATTTTAGGTTTTTTAAAACTGATTTGTTTATTGCTCAACAAAATGTTTGGTTTACACATTCTTGATGAAATATTGGAAAAATTTCCAAATTCATTATACATGGCTCGACAATATCTGGCTCTGAATCGGGATTCTTTTACAAAGTTTGTTGTGTGCACGTCATGTCAATCTCTGTATTCTTATAATCAATGATGGAAAAAAGAAATCACTGGTAGAAAGACAAGCAGCAAATGTAGTCATGTGAAATTCCCTAATCACCCATTTCCTGCCTACAGGAAACCTTGCAACAATATTTTAATGAAAGTGGTTGTATCCTTTGAAAAAAATATAAACTTATACCCAAAGAAGGTTTATGCTTATCGGAGTATAAAGACTGGCCTGGAAGAGTTGCTAGCACGTCCAGGTTTCTTGGAATTATTGTTTACTAAACCTGATGAACATGTCAAAATGTCAGATATTTTTGATGGACAGATTTGGAAAAGTTTTCAGGACAGCATAGGGGAATTATATTTTGCAGATAAAAGAAATTTGGGCGTTATGCTAAACCTAGATTGGTTTAATCCGTATAAGAACAGAGAGCATAGTGTTGGTGTAATTTACCTGTCAATTTTAAATTTACTAAGACAACATCGATTGCTGTGGAAAAACACACTCATCATAGGTATTATTCCTGGTCCAAAAGAGCCAAATCTTCACATTAATTCTTTTATCAAACCAATGGTTGATGAGCTTTTACAATATTGGGATGGTGTGATTATGAAAGAGCCAAGTAGCATTGGTTATTCTTTATATAAAATTGCTTTAATATCAATATCAAATGATATTCCTGCTACTCGAAAGTTTGGTGGTTTTTGAATTTCAATGCAAAGTCAGGTGAGAATTTTTATTTTGCTAAATTTCCTTTTCTAAATAAAAAAATAATTCTTTTTAAATCAGAGCATTAAATTTTTATTATGACATGCATGTTATTTTTGACCAAAAATATTTATTTTAACAGCTTTATAGTTGGAGCACTTGTTAGCTCATGAGACAAAATAATTATCTTTGTTGTGATTTTAGGGTGCAGTAAGTGTTTGAAAGTATTCAACAAAGTTGGTGACTTCACTGATTATTCTGGATCTGATGTTGATGCCTGGGAATTGCGAACTGGAATAAATGACAAAAGATACGCCCTTCATGCTGCCAATGCCAATACGAAAAGTGAATGTGAAAAAAGACAAAGAGAACACGGAGCCCGTTACAGCGAACTCCATAGATTGCCATACTATGATCCAGTCAGAATGCATACAATTGATCCTATGCATAATCTTTATTTGGGTACAGCAAAACATTTTTTAAAACTTGGATTGAAATTGGGGTTTTAACATCAGATAAACTGAAATGTATTGACGACAAGATGAAAAAGGTAAAAGTTCCAACTGATGTTGGTAGAATACCAGGTTTGTTGCATTTGCTTGTTATATATATTCAAACGTTTTTTATATATATACAAAATTTGTTCTTGTTTCGTAGCTCATTACTCTTGCACTTAAATATTTCTGATGTATTATATATATTGTGAATTTATAAAAAAGACATTTCGATTTTGTGTAAAAATAATATCTGCATAATAGAGTGGTCCTTTTTATTTTCTAGGTAACATGTCAGATTGTTACAAAAGCATGAAGGCTGATGAGTGGCGCCATTGGACACACATCTATTCATGCTTCTGTTTAAAAGATGTAATACCAGATAATCATTTAAACATGTGGTTGATCTTTGTAGCAGCTTGCAATAAAATCTGCACACGAAGTATAACTGCAGGTGACATTTATCAAGCGCATACTTTATTTTGTATGTTTATTGGCATATTTGCAAATCTATGTGGAAAGTTATGGTGTACTCCAAATATGCATCTTCACCTCCACTTAAAAGATTGTTTGCTGGATTACGGACCTGTGTATGCATTTTGGTGTTTTAGTTATGAACGTTTCAATGGAATTTTAGGTTCATACCATGTAAATAATCATGACATAACAATCCAACTAATGCGCAAATTTATAATTGGTTGTCAGGTTAGAGCTTTTAACCTATTGGAGGATGACTTCACTGATATGCTAAAATTGTCGTCTGACAAAGAGACCGTGCATTCCCAGGAATCACTCCTAAAGCTCCAAAAAGTTCGTGACAGTGATAAAGTTGTTGGTACTGAACTTGAGTTTACAGGCTGTGAAGAGAAACTCAGCAAAGCCACTCATTCAGTTTACCAGGACATCAAATAGATGAGTTAACTAAGTTGTTTTCATCTCTTTATCGACATATGGATATCAAAAGAGTGTCACGATTCATTGTGCAAATAAAAAGAGTCATGCTGGGTAATGAAGTTATTTGTTCAAAGCATTACATTCGGAGCAATGGACATGGATCATTTTTAAAGGCAAGATATAATCATGGTGATTATTTTGACTTTGAGCCAAAAGAATTAAGACCAGCCGTTGTGAATGGTATATATGAAATTAAAGTTGTTTTTCTGATCGTGTTGTGAATCATATTGTTGTTGATGTGAGCTGGTTTAAGAAACACGTGCAGTATAACTTTTTTGGTGTGAACTCTCCCATGAAAGTATGGTGTACTGAAATTGATAAAAGATCGTTGATACCACTAAAGTTTGTGCATGGACGTATATTGGTGTTAAAGGAACAGATAAGAATAAGCAAGCAACATGTTGATATTGTTAAAGTTTGCATAAGTTTGCCTTCTAAGTCATTGTAATATTAATTTTGTTATTCACAGATTTTTTAACGACTAATGTCTAATTTTTTGTATATACATATTTTTGTCGGCAAGAAAAAATTTCATAAAAATTTTGCATTGTTTCTATTTTAATATAACATCCATTGTGTTTATTTATAATGCTAAAACGTGCTTGCAGCAAGTATTTGGTTGAGCCTTGAGCTTATAAAATTTTGTTAATTTAAGCCTCAATTCTCAGTTTCTTAAAAAAATATTTTATTTACAAGGCTTATTTTTTTTTCATTTAGACTATGTATGTATGTCTTCTTTTTTATCAGGTGCTTAATATACATATTTTAGTACAACATAATGTATATTTATACATGCATAAAACCTGTTTCATTATGAGATTTTCTTAGATTGATAAAATTTGTGCTTCATTTTCTAGGTTAAAAAACATAAAAACTAAATAACAATGCTCGAACAACAGGAAAAGCAAGACTTAAACGACAGCGTGATTAGGTGAGTAAATCATTCTTATTTTGGCCGGATGCGCTTTTTGTTCTTATAAAACCTGTAATACTTATAAGCATATTCAGGCTCAGATAGGTATGTTTTTCTTGTGTTGTGGGTATTTTAATTAGACAGTCTTTCTTTTTCCTTAAACACAGTAACACTTAATTAACCCCACTATACTGTCTAAACCTTGGAGGAAAGAATACGGATCCGTATAGTCTAAACTTAAAAAAAAAACATGTATTTGTTGTGCTTTATTGTTAGTAAACGAAAGAGATCTTCGGAAAAGAGAGCTGAACGCAACAAAAAAAAAAAAAAGAATGCGTCAGAAAGAAAGAAAGCGGAATTTGACGCGGAAATGGAAAAAAAGATATTAATTGAAGAGAGAATTCGAGAACTAGAATTTCAGAACGCTGTTTTAAAAAGAAATGTGCCGAAAGTTAAAGCCACTACTAGCAGGACATTTTATTGTGCTGTTCATCGAGATCGAGTATATACCGCACTCAGGATAAAAGCATAGCCATCACACGGACGCTCAATTTTAATGTCATTCAATTCTCAAAGTGTGACGTGCATATAAACGAAACTATAGGTGCTGGTGTTTTCGGGAATGTTTCGAAAGGATATGTTAAAAGCATCAAACAAGTTGTGGCGATCAAATGTTTATCCAACAATGCACGACCAATTGATGCGTACGCGGAATGCAAGAAGGGTATGTTGATGGCAGGTGATAAAGGCTTTCCCTATGTTTTTGGATTTTTGAAACCGAAATTCATCCTTCTTGAATTTGTTTGTGATGACTGTGGTTCATGTTCACCAACATTAAAGGAATTCATTCAGAGAGTACCTGCACCGTGTTCCAGTCATTTAAATGAAATTATAATTGGATTATGCTCCGCTGTTCACCAAATGCACGTCCGTGGTCTGTTACACAACGATTTACATCCAGGAAATGTCCTTGTCCGTAATTCACCACGGTAAAATTGATTGATCTGGGAAAGGCTACACTAGTCAGTGATCCAGCAAGATATGATATTGAACCAGGGTCTTCACAGCAAGTTAAATTTAACACCAAGCATCTATTTCTTGCACATGAGTTAAGGAATGTTAAAGGTTCTTACCAGTCGGTTCAATCAGATGTTTATTCATTAGGATACAACGTGGATTTAATCAGTCGATGTAAAAAAAACATGAAAATAGCGTCTATCGCAAATGATATGATGTCTGAAGAACCAAGTAAAAGGCCTTCAATATCACGCTGCATAACCCGTTTTAAAAAATATATTTGTAAATCCTTGTATATAGATCTTTATAAGTAACAAGGTTAAGAAATCCACTTGATTAGTTATTGATGTTTTTTTTTTGAAGTCTTAAAATCTGAATGAAAGCGCTGGATGCTGCGTTACAACAATTTTTTTCTAAAGCTCTGAGTATTTGTATCTAAAACTAGAAGTAATTAACGGCTGGCGCAAGGGAAGGCTGCGTTAAAATTTGTTATTGTATTTGTTTTTTCTAAAGTTGGGACGTGGTTTGCTCTAGTGAAACTGTCCAAGCTTGTCGTCTCTGGGCGGAAAGAGCTGGCAGACAGACAAAACGCCTCGAGTGTTCGTGTCTAAAACTAGAAGTAATTAACGGCTGGCGCAAGGCCAGGCTGCCTGCGTTTAAAATTTGTTATTGTATTTGTTTTTTCTAAAGTTGGGACGTGGTTGCTCTAGTGAAACTGTCCAAGCTTGTCGTCTCTGGGCGGAAAGAGCTGGCAGACAGACAAAACGCCTCGAGTGTTCGTGTCTAAAACTAGAAGTAATTCACTAACAGCTAGGGCAGGATGCATAAATTGAATCAAAATGAGAAAATTAAAAATAGGGATGTTAGGCTGGGTTTAA
>JASGCC010002214.1:0-29782 GCA_030067915.1 Hydractinia echinata | reverse complement strand
TCCAACATGGATACCAATTACTGCTGTTGAAGGTCGATGTGAATCTAATTGTTGCAGCAGAAATGGCCTGCCATTGATGCATGCGATAACAATTGCTAAAAGTCAGGGTATGTCGATTGGAGATGGTAAATCTGCCACCCACATGCGTATCAAGTTACAACAATCAATTGAGATGGAAAAAAACAACCTTGGTACAGCATACACTGCATTTTCAAGATGCGAAAAAGAAAGGAATTGGGCACTTGTCGAGCCAATTACTCAAGAACGTCTCTTGTACGTTAATACACATCCTCGTATGAAAGCCAGACAAGAGGAAGAGCAACGGCTGAAAGCATTATCAAATGAAACCATCAAAAAATTTGATATCACTATAGTAAAGTATATTAACTTGCTGAAAGACCTTGGCGAGTTTTGCGATGATGATATTGAAGATGCAGTTTGTCCTTCACCATCTACAGATTGCTCATGTATTATATGCACATCTCAATCATAATGATAATCACAACTGAAATTAACCTATGTTGCAGATAATATACATTAAAAAACATTGTATATGTTCATAATATTTGTTGTGAAATCAATATGCGAAGTAAAATTTTGATTTAGAAAATAAACAAAATAAAAACCGTCTGACCATGAATTCGTAATTATTGGATGTAATAAGCCGAAGTCAAATACTTGATTTAATATCAATGTATAGTAAGCTGTATCCAAGAATCATGGTTACAATAAAGTAAAAATACTCTGCCTAACATCAGGCATCACGATGTGTGATTATTATCAACAAACTCAATTTAAAGGCAAATTAATCCTCGTTTTTGTAAGAAGCCTAGGCATTTGTGTGCACTCAGAGTTTATTAAAGTTTTGAGAATTTGTGCATCAAATTTAAATTGTCCTTATTTAACACTGAAAAATCTTTTATTTACAAGGCTTTTTGTCTAAAATACATGCTCATTAACACATACCAAGTCTTAAGTTACTAAAGGCCCTAATATAATCAAGTTTGCAACCTGACTTTTGAGTTGATTTACCTTCTTGTCTTTTTTCCTTCTAAGAATGTAAAACAAAAGTTTTTTAACATTAAGCTAAGTCAATTTAAAAGTGGGTCACTTCTTGGTTTCCTCCCCTTTTTTTGTACTAAATTTTATGTGTTAATAAAAGCATACAGTGTATGACATTCTAAAAATTTAGTTACATATTGCGTATGTATATATACTTAAAATTATGCCAGGGGTTCATATAACTTAATTTATGGAAACTTTACTGAGAGAAAACTTTTAAGCCAAAAAAGAAATGTTTTTTGCATAAAATGAAATTTAACATTGTGATTGACTGTGATTGAGTTTCAAGTTTTACTAAGTTAACACAAAAATTAGATTTGAACTTTTTGTGTTTATTTTGCAAAGGTTTTTACAAATTAAGTATGATCCATCATTGAGTATGGTAACTATTGAAACCAATGTCAGTAAATCCTGAAATGTAAAATCTGACACTTTAATGTTCCTCAAAATGAGTATTATGAAAATATTTTATTATATGATAATTTTTAACTGGCCATGATGATACTTATGATCCCCTAAGATATCACACAGTTTTGATTTTAAACCATGAAGGAAAAAAATTATAAATTATGCGAGGACATTAAAGAGATATATCGGTGAGGATAGGTCCGGTTGTAAGGGGATGGAGGAGACCGGCAATTAATACCTTATGCGTACAAAATTTTTGTGGATCTGGCCCAAAATGCTTTATTTTTAGATGACTTCATTTTCCAGAAATATGAGGTATAAATTTTTGCAGATGCCAAAAAGGTAGTAAAGGTGTTCAGAAAAAAGTATTTCCAAATGTGCAACAAAGAACTCGATGTCCTAGGTTCTGGTTTAAAGTACGAACAAAAAGAACATTTTTACGGATAAGAGATTTTTAAAATTTTTCACAGATTTTATTTTTGCACTTTTCAGCCAAATCCACAAAAATAAGTTGTACGCATAAGGTACAATCAGTTAAAAAGGAATTGAATTTGCACTAAATATGTGAAAGTTAATGTATTTTGTAATTTGAATGATACTGTACAGTTTCAGTTCCTTCGTTGCTCTCTTTTGTCTTTTTCCTGTTTTCAGGTACTATAATAAACTTTCAGGGAATTTGTAGAAGACGTTAGCAAGTTTTTTTAAATCCTACTGGAAGATATAACATGGCAGTTATTTTAAATAAAAAACAATCAGATAAGTACTTCATTAATTAATTTTATATTTAAATGTGTACTATACATAAAGGCGAGACCATTTTCATTGTGTAATGTAATTTTTAAGCTATTTTAACAATTTTGAAACCACACCCTTTTTAAATTTCCTTCTGTGTAAAATTTGACATGATTATGTCATTGTACCACCAGTAAAATTTTTGCTAATTTTTCACATCAGTATTTTTCATGACTACTCTGTCACAGTAAGTTTGGACAGCCAAATGATCATGTCATTTGATTTTTGGACTGCTTAATTCATAATGCAGTTACTTTAGTACGAAAATTAACATTCTAGTTGTAAATCATTTAGGAAATTTCTTTACATTAACAATGATATCCATGAAGCACCCTGGCAATTGATCACACATGAGAAAAAAGTAGAGGATGAGACATACTTGGAGGATTTATTTGGTAAGCATATACTTTACAAGCTTTTTTTCTGAAATCGTAGCATTAAGGGTGGGGAGTGGTAGAGCCTTAGTTCTAGACTGTGTTTGGAAATTTGATTGTTCTAACTTTATTTTTAAGAGTTACACAATTTTCTAATCATCATAATCCTCAAATAATTCCCCTTGTTTATATCAGTTATTAGTATAGTATCTTACTGTTATAGGACCCTTCATAGTTGCTATTGACAATAAGGCTGCAAAGTGAGAAAAATTATTAGAAGTTTACCAGTACTGCAGTTAATAGACAGATTGAACTTGTTTGTTAGGTCTACTTTTATACGGTAGCAGTAACGTCACTTAGAATTCAAATCAAGATTTTAAATTACCTGTGAAGCTACTTACGTTAAACTTCTTCTGGATACGTATGGCCGTATATAGTAGACGAGATATGTTGCTACATTTACTTGTTATATAAAACCATTTGGCACTGAATATTTCCTTTGATATTGTTTTGTTCCATAGCATAGATTATTTCTGAGTTTAGTCAGTAAATTTTTAGCTACCACAAGGGAATTAATTTAGCAAGATTTTGTCCATTTTGCGAAAATTCATTCTTGCTGAATTTTTCTTTATGAAAAATAAATTTCACTACGTTATTCGTACTAATTTTACTTCGAATACATCTTAACTTCAGTAGTTTTATTCCATGTCTTCTACATAAAAGATGATAAAAAGAAAGTATAAACAAAGAAAAATAAATTTCTCACCAAAAATAGGACTTCCGCGAAATTAATTCCCTTAAGATATGATCTTTGTACAAAGTTGTATGTAGTGAATAAAGAATATTAGTATACTAGACAGTTAAGGGATTGTTCACATATTACGTTATAAAATTGACTACTGTATTTTTTTGTCACTATGTAGCATTTTTTGACCATTAATAAGGCATCGTTGAAAAAAGAATCTTTCTAAGTATCAAAAATTATATTGATAATCTAGAAATAATTCATAGCAATAATTTGTTTTGCAACTGATTTATGTTTTTTAGCAAATTAAAAAATTATGTCGTCTGCTGTAATTGATTTAGAACTTGGTAAGTATATTATTCTTATTGTTGCTATTAGTGGTATTCAGAAATAAAAAAATTATTGCTGACCTCGTCTGTTTAGTTTCACTATATGCTAAATTCGTGGAGCACAGGATTGTACATCCTGGCTCCATGAATTATCGGTCATTTGGCCGATGGATTAAACAGGGTGGGGTCGAGTGGACCAACGAAGAAGACCCACCAAAACGGCTCCAGACATGGAACTAAGTAAGAAATCACTTTTTAAAATATTTAAAATTTTGTTAGCATGTAAAACTAAGGTATACCTTGGGTATTATCTATGTAATGCATTGAATTAACCTTAAATTATTTTTCTTTAAGTGAACGTATGGACAAAGTTCTTGCAATTTCGTCTTTCTCATAGCGGGTCTATGGAGCTGGAGGTTTTTGGACGTTGGGTCCACAATGGCGGGCACGATTTTAGTGGTGGTCGACGTGATCGTGGTGGGTGACGTGATCGTGGTGGGCGACGAGGTCGTTTTAAACCATATTATAACTAATCTATAACTAATTTTTGTTATTTTTTGTTAACCTTTCGTAGAACGAGGTACACTTTTTAACGAACAATTCTAATTTTAAAATAGACCCGAATATTGCCCAGATTGTAAACAATTGCTAAACAATTTTTCAGGGCAAATGTGAAATAAATACTTTTAAAAAAACATTTCGCCCATAGAACTTAACTAGGTAAACAATGACTAAGGTGTATGGACTTAACGTTTTGTCGGTTATAACGGTTAACCCTTGTTTTACGAAGGGTTAACCGTTATAAAATTTTGTTTTAAATATTGAATTGAAAACAGATTCAACATTTTTGTGTGAAACGAAAGTGTCTAAATTAAGCTATTCCAAAAACAGACATTTCAAAATAGTACCAGTTATTTAAGACTGATAAAACACGGTTCCAAAAGGTCTGGGTTGGCACTGACCTTTTTGAAATTAGGAATTTAAAAGAAATGCCTGAAAAGCCTGAAAAGCCTGAAATCGGCGACTAAACTTAGTATAAAATCCTTGGGAAAAAAGACAAGCGATATTTTCTTGACCATATTGTACTGACTAAAATGTCACTATCGTCATCTGTAATAACGTAGTAAACTCTATTAAGTATACTTACATTTTTCTTGAGGAGGAGGGTCTACATTTTTCAATACGGGGAGGTGAAATTTCTCGAAATATAGTTTTGTACTCCCCCTTACAATTAGGTCAGCAAGAGCATATTGAAAATATAAGTGGCAACCCTGAAGGCCCGGTAATTTTACCTATCTCTTTAATAATAGCCGTATTCCTCTCTCTGTGCGCGAAGAAAAAGTCGTGTTAAGAATGGGCGAACCCGTGGATTTTTCCGTTTTTCTGTTTGTGCGTCTGTTTGTCCTTCTGTTACGGAAACACGAAATACGATATATAAAACGGGTCACCCAGTCTCTTTAATTATACCCATATTTTGTCTCTGCGAGAAAAACGCCGTGGTACAGAAACAAAAAATGCGATATAAAGAACGGGCCACCCCGTACATTTTTCCATGGGTTAAAGTCTAGTCTATAATAATACATTATGTACAAAAAAAATCGGACTTTCGGACTTTTGCTTAACTTTTGTAAGGCTCCAAATTACTGAGAGAGACACCAAAATTCTTAAAATTTCGAAGCAACCGAGGAAAACTATGAATTTTGTATAGATAATAAATCTTAAAAAAAAGTTCCATTGAAAAAGTAAAGTGTTTTGAAAAGTTTGGCGAAAAACGTTATTAAATTCGGACTTTTCAAATGTCCGAAAATAAAAACGTCCGAAATTTTTTGTATTTAATGTAGCCGTCGTCTGTTAGTGCGCGGAAACACGAAATGCGATATATAAAGGACGGCCGATCCCGTGGATTTTTCCATGGGGAACAACTGTATTATCTGTGTCTGTGTTATGTCATGCAATGCCGTATAAAAGAACGGGCGAACCCATGTTTTTTCTACGTGCTACCGGAACTGCTGCATTCTTACTGCCAGGGTTAAAAAACACAAATTACTGACCTACAACTTGACCTATCTAAGTCACTTCTTTTGTGACTTGCCTAAAATGTAACTACAATCTTCCACAAAAATATGGTTCTCACTCCCCTTTTTGTGGCATTTAATGTTAAAGTGCCATGTGGGTCTGAGCGGTGTAAACAATAACACGAAACCACGTCAACCTCTACAAAACATTAATCATGCGTGTGGCACAGGAAGTACTACACATAGGAATATCGTAAGAATATACCTAGACTCGACCTTTTGTTTTAGATATGTAAATTTGTGTTGATGCACAAATTTTGATTAGAAGTTTAATTTTTTATACTGTATGTTCTTTCTATATTTAGTCATATTAAGGGTAATTACATGCTTTCCGGCTGTAGTCATGTGAAGAATATTTTTAAGAATATTTGAGGCTGATATTTGTCAAAAAGTTAGGAATACTGGGGCTGAAACGAAAAAACACTATTCTAATTTTAAAAAAGCGTGGATCATCATCATCATCATTCTCGGCTTAACGTCCGTTTTATGCTAGCATGGGTTGGACGGGGTATACTTCTTCCAATCTGATCTAGACTGTGTTAGATCTAAACTCAACTTCCGCTGTATCAAGTCTGTCCTTATAACCTCCTGCCAAGTCTTTCTCGGTCTGCCTCTGGGCTTTGCCCCAGGAACTATCAAGTCTCTACACTTTCTTACCCAATTATCCTCCTCCATTCTTTCCAAGTGCCCCAGCCAATTCAATCTTCTTATCTGGATAACATCTTTAATTCTACGGGTACTTAGCCTGCTTCTTAGCTCATCTGAACTCTTTCTGTCTCTCAGACTGGCGTTACACATCCACCTAACCATTCTCATATCATTCCTTTCTAAACGGTCAAGATCTTCCTGCTTCACTGCCCATGTCTCACTACCGTACAACATAACACTTCTTACACAGGCCTCATACAACCTACCTTTTACCTCAATTGACAAGACTCTGCTAGTCAACAAAGGAAGTAACTCTCTGAACTTTTTCCAAGCAGAACCTATCCTGCAAGTAACACTTCTTCCAACACCCCCTTCACTGCCCAACATATCACCTAAGTAACAGAAGTTCTCAACTATCTCTAACGAGCCACTGTTGTACATCATTAAAGCTGGAAATACTTCATTCTCTATAATCTCACCTTTGCAACGCTTGCATACAAACTGAATGTCAGCTCTTAACCTTCCACCAATACTACTGCACTTCTTATGTACCCAATGCTTGCAAGTCTGACAAAAAATTGAGTTACTACCAACCCTTTCCTGCAAACTCCACAAGGCCACTTTCCAACTACAAGGTCACACTTGGCTGCAATGATACTAATCATGACTTTAGACTTTGCTGTGTTCACCCTTAGCCCTTTCTCTTCTAGTCCTTTCTTCCACTTCTCAAACTTTTCAACTAATTCTTCCATCGACTCTGCTATGAGAACCAAATCATCTGCATACAATAACTCCCATGGACAACCTGTTCTGAACTCCATCGACAGCGCTTCTAAGACTAGAACAAACAACAAAGGACTAAGTACAGAACCCTGATGTACACCAACATTTACACTAAATTTATCACTAAGTGAATCGTTAATCCTGACACGACTTCTAGCATTGCTGTACATAGACTGTACCATCGTAACTAGCCACTCATCCACACCTAATTTTCTCATAGCCCACCAAATAACTTTACGTGGCACTCTATCAAAAGCTTTTTCTAAATCTACAAAGGCAAAATAGAGATTCTTTCTCTTTCCTAAATACTTTTCCTGAAGCTGTCTGAGTAAAAATATTGCATCTGTAGTGCCACGCCCTGGAACAAAACCAAATTGCATCTTATCTATATTAATTCTTTCTCTAAGTAACTTATCAATCACTCTTTCAATAACTTTCATTACTTGATCAACCAACTTCAAACCTCTATAGTTACCTCTTTCTAATGCATAAAACTTATCTTTATCTTCCTCACTGAGTCCACACTGTGGTGCATAAACTGACAGAAAAGTGACAATCCTATTACCTATCAAAAATTTTATCACTATAATACGACTATTAACACGCATAACATCTATTACTTTTTCTACCCACTTCTCTGCAACGAATATGCCAACTCCTCCATATCCATCACTATTACCAATCCAAAAAAGCTTATACCTTGCCCTCCTACCTTCCACAAATCTCACTGAAGCTCCTCTCCACCTGACTTCCTGAACACAACACATATCAACAGATCTACGTTCTAACATTTCAACTACTTCACCTGCTCTACCTCTCAGAGTACCAACATTTATACTAGCCATCCTCAACCTAGTGTTATCTACCTTGTGATGTGATAGCTGGGTAACGGTCTGACGATGCTCACACCTGACATCTGTCCTACCGTGCGCGACACCTTCACTCCTTAGAGTTCCAGTCCCGTTTACGCAGTTTGTCTGATCAACTGTTCTTACGGCCATTAATAAAGAGTTTTGGTATTGTTTTACAGCTGGATGCCCTTCCTAGCGCCAACCAGTCACAGAACCGGACTGGGTGTTTTTTAAAGTGACACCATAACTATGTGGCATTTCATGGGACTTCCACGATCGCCCCTTTAAACTAAGGTATGGTGGAGGACGTTTAACTCCTCTCTTGTCTCTTAAAGAGACCCTTCACCCTAGACCCTTCACCCAGATCTGTACAGTATATACCTTAAGTGGATAAAATTTCGCGAGGTAAAAAAAAGTACATTTCGTGAGGATTAATTTTCGCGAATCAGTCATTTCTATTTTGCGTGGACAATTTTTTGCGAATCGACCATTCTTTAAATTTTCGCGAATCACAAATTTTTAGGAAATAAGTTTTTTCGAGTGTGGGGTTAACGTCAAAACCAAACAATTTTTTTCACGTTTGCAATACGGATCGTACGAGCTGTGAAAGGACAATTGGTCATTTACCAAGAAAGATTCCCCCACCCAACAAAATTCCTTAACGGCAAAACTAACGAGTACTCATAGAAAATCACTGCTATTTCAAGGAGATTGCGTGCAAAGTGAATTTGGCCAAAATTCTCGAAATGGGCGAAAATCAATCCTCGCAAAAATTAATCCACTTATGTAGTTTGGTCTTTGGCTGACTTCGCTAAACTTTTTGGTCCTTGGTTTTTGGTTTAAAATTACTATGGCCAACATATTTTGTGGACATTTTTAGGCCGCCATCAAAAATATGTTATGTTCGCGTCCTCCGACCGACTCACTTTTGGCAATAAAAACCCGAGTCGGTAAGTCGGAAAAAACCCGGAAAAAACTTTTTGATCCAAACGATATATATTTGAAAAAAAAAATTCGTGAGAACTAATTTTCCCAAAATTGACTAAAACTCGCGAAAATTAATTCCCGTAAAAATTAATATCTTTAGGGTACTCATGGCAAGTTTACAGACAGGGCGGCGAAAAAAGGGTCTGTCGAGTGGCGCTATACTGTTTTTTGGCCCTGGGAACGAATTTTGCCCCCATCTGAAAATCCCGGGAAAAAATACGCCCGACCGACCGACCGACTCATTTTTGCGAGGTCTTCAGGACGCGAACATAACATATTTTTGATGGTGGCCTTAGCTCAGTTTTATCCTACCTAAGTAGTGCATTTTATGCTATTTGTAGCTAGTTTTATGCTAGCTATGTGGCTAATATGTATTGAGAATACGTAATCTTTGCATTGTAAAGGAGAGACTTTCAAGTACGGTATCTTCCGCTGCCTGTACTTCTGAGCCTTTGCCTTTTCTTCTCATGCCTTTTCTGGTGCCTGCCATGCCTTGCCTACCCCTGCCTTGCTTATTCCTCTTCCTGTTTCCTTGCCTGCTACGCCGTGCCTTTTTCTTGCCGTGCTTTTTCTTTACCTTAATGCCTTACCGTTCCCTTGCCATTGCCTACCCTTCCTATGCCTTTTCTGGTGCCTGCCTACTATGCCCTTGCCTGTCCCTCCCATGCCTTGCCTACCCCTGCCATTACGATTCCTCTTCCTGTTTCCTTGCCTGCCTTTGCCGTGCCCTTTTTTTCCCGTGCTTAATGCCTTTGCCTTGGCAACCTCTCCGCAACACTTTCTATATTGATTTCATAACCTCATCCTCAAGGCTTTTGTACGCCTATGTAGTTTTGATGTATTTCCGTAAGATTTTGGCACTCTCTCGTAATATATGGAAAAGTAACAATTAGCACTAGGGACAGAAGTATTTTGCTTGCAACTCGCGAAATGCTTCGCAACCCTTTTTTCAATTTGCCTTGAGATTCAAATTTTCTCCGCAAGCCCGGCATTTTGCAAATCGTTTTGCTACACGAATTTGTATATTACTCCTAATGAGAGTTATCATGATAAAATGATAGACGATCTATCATTCTGTCGTTCTCGCAGACGGGGTGACGTCCTTTCGTACTTCACTTTGGTGTAGAACTTTTCACAGTCAGATCTTCACAATAGAAGTCTTAAATAAACAAAACGTACCAGCGAAATCAATATAAAAAGTGTTCCGAAGCGGGTTTCCAAATAAATTCGACTAATTCGCCAATCACATTGCATTTTGTTTATAACCTAATGAATCAGGAACTATTAGTTGTTAAACAAACAGTATATCCAGTGTCGGTTTCCTGATTGATTTTCATTAGTAACACAATTGACAAGATCGTATGGCAAATGCATTTGTCGCACTAATTCGTCTATCTATCTTTCCTACTATATAGCTGGCTATAGATGCAAGATAGTTATGTTTTTCCTAGCCCTGTTCAGGATTCGAACCCAGATCTCTTATTTGCAAGGGTGTCACAGCGATTTAACCAACAGGATATTGTGAATGCATACATAATTTTACGGAATATGGGTCGAAGCCCTTGTACCTTTTACAGAAGTCCTGTCCTGTCCTGATCTTTGTTTGTTTGCCAAAGTTTTGTTCGTATGTGACAATTAACTCCTTGGAAAAAGGAAGAATTGTTTCTTTAGAGGAGCAACCTCTAGACTTTAAATCTAATACTTAACTGGTCGAGTTTATCATTGTGCTTGCACGTTGTAATTTTTCATCTTTGTACCCAGAAGTTTACAGTAGGTTAACTAAACTTTGAAATGATATCAAAAATCAATTTTCTAATATTATTTTCTCAGAGCAAACCCATATCAATGTGTTCACAGCAAACAACAAATCCAAATATGTATGACCAAAAGTCTCAAACTTTGTACCCTGTTTACACAAAATACAGAGAATTTTTACGTACAAAATTTTACTTGAAATAAAATCTTTTTCGCAAAGGAAATGGCTTTTTTCTTACGACGCTAACTATGCAACCAGTGTCCCATAGACCTTTACAAGGCATCTATTGTTGGTTTATTACTTATCAGACATTTTGTTTATTGGTTATTACGTTGCAGTGGCCGCGGTGAGTAAAAATAAGTGGAGGGGCCATATTTAACAAATTGCATATAATATAGTATCTAAGGAGGTCCCACCATTGTTGGAACCGACGGGCAAATTTTTGGATTTTGAAGTTCTAGATTGGCTAAAACATGCTCCATTTGTAAGAAAAAAAGATTTTATGAAAATTAATCGAATTTTTATACAAGGTTCACAGCTTACGAAGCTTAATCATTGCGATGGAGTGAAAAGTCATTACTAAGATCATAGTCATAAGAAAAAGAGATAGTCTGGGTACCCGGGCCGTTTATTTACGTTTGTTTTGTTTTACGGCGCAATGATGAAATTATTGGGGTGGCTGGAGCAGCCAGGGACGTATTTTGAACAAGATGGCTGAAGCGGACGCTTTTATTTATGGTGATGACTTCGATGCTATTCTTGCAGCTATCGAAGACAACCTTTTAGAGGAAGATAAAGAATTATCTGTTCCTGTAACAGATATTGTTGATGAGGTTGTTGCTGATTCCATAGAAGAGGGTTTTAAATGTGATCAGTGCGAAAAAATATGCAAGACATCAAGAGGTTTAACCAGACATAAAAATAGCAAGCATGGCCCTACTTCTGTGGCTGAACCTCATCACCAAGTGCCTGAAAATAAATTACACCCTCTATACTTGAAGAAATACATCGGAGAATGTGCTTCCAAGCTAGCTCTAGATGAGTGCTATAGTGAAGAAACGAGAAAGGGGTTTTTGATGTTTCAAAAGCCAACACTAGATGATGCTAGATACACCTTTAAATTTATTAAAGATGTTGTAGCCAGTTTTAAAAACAATAGCGAAAAATTTTATGCCTCTTTTTACAAATGTGTTTCCGAGAATATTGTTTTCAAAAACTTATCAAAAAGAGCATCAGTTATCCTAGGATTTGAGTTAGCGAACTATGTACTTGCCCACCTAACAGGTTCAGTTGTTAATGGTGATATTGCAAATGTATCTGCAGGTACAAATTTTTCACCAAAGGAAAAGCAAATTATTAAATATCTTGCAGGATATGTTTTTGGAACACTTTACAGACGTATACGTAGATCGAAACAAAGTCGTAGTATCTTGAATCTGCAAAGCATACATCTACTTATTGCTGGTAAATCAACTGACCAGGAACATGATACCGAAATCAATACACTAGTTCGCAAGACCGAGGCGGCTTATGGACAGTAACATCAGAAGTTTTTGAAATTTTTTCCATAGTTGAATCCCATTTCCGCCAAGAGTCTAGCACCACGCATAGAAGTATTGACAGTAAAAAAATGGTGTCATATCTCATGAATAATGCAAGAATTTTATGCAATTACAACAAATTAAAAAATGCTGCAACTGAAGAAGTTAGTAAAGAGATAGCTTTGAATTTACTGGAACATCTTATCATGTTGTATATTCGTGTTCGTGTATATTCACTTGTGAAGGATAAATGTCAATGGCACAATGTTAAATCAAAGGCTAAAAAATCACGATCGTTGCGAACTGAAGTAAAAAAGCACATTTGGATCATGGACATTAGTCTTGAACAACAGACTATAAACTTGTTAAAACAGCTATTTTTATAGCTACAAACTTATAAAAAACATTATTTTGGAAAGAACGAGAAGTACACGGAAATATTCAACCTTTAAAAGTAAGTATTTTTGTATGGAACTTACAGAAAATGATTTCATACACATTCAGTTTATTGTGTGCTGCAAAATACTACCTTCAGAATAATGCTGGATAAATATTTGCCCATTGGGACTCAAAAATTTATGTGGAACTTATATTTGTGAATACTGGCCCACAGAATTTTCTAATCATACTCACCATCAGAACCATAAAAACAGAGTAAGGTGAAGCCAGTAATAATGTTTTTTAGGATGTGTGGCTATAAAAATAACCGTTTTTTGTGTGCTGCTTCTTCTTTGATTTGTTGATGATTTGGCGCCTTAATCATTTTCTTCATTATTTCTTTTTTTTACGACATGGCATAGACTCAACATCAATTTTGGCAAATGCATCGTTGTCAGTACAATTACCAGCTATTGGTCTGAATATTTTTTGTGTACGAATCGTGTTATCGTTGTATCCAAAATCTCTAACAGTAGGATTGTCTTTTCTATGCCCCATTGATCGTTGTCTTCCGAAATAATTTTCCAGCGGATCTTGGCAAAAGCGCTCTGTAAGAACATATGGTACACCATGTGACAATAGATATTTAATAAGCTCGATCGATGAATATGTTGTGATTTTAATACCTTCATATGTTTGCCATGAGATGAACATGTTAGATTTGGCATTATCAGTGAAATTTCCAGGTCTTGTGGCAATTGAGTCCTTCCAATCAGAAAAATATTTTAGAAATGTTTCAAGTAGCCATGTAAAGCGCTCGTCATCTTGTGATTCGAATGGTTTTAGAAACGATTTTGCTTTAGTGATGCTTTCTCTTTTATTTCTGATGTTCAAACAATCAAAGAACTTGTCCATCATCATACAAAACGTGGCAGTAGCTTCTGCTTCTGGTGGTCCATATGTTTGGAGTGCATGAAAAACTGATTCACTTAACACCTGTGCAGCTAGTCGGACATTCATCACAGAAAAGGGTGTGAACAGACGTAACATTTGTGGTTGCAAAGTTGGCAAGGGAGAATTTTAAGGGGTTAACAATACTTCGAATTAAAAAGACCAGCATGTGTGATGCAATGTCATCAGATTTTTGAAGGGATGCCAAATTAAGTTCCATATCACCTAAGTCCACATATCCAATTAAGTCACCTGTGTGCTTATCCCAAACTAATTTCTCTTGTATTTTTATTTCATCCATTAACACAATACCATATCGTTCTATGTCTGAAAAATTCTCCATTATTTTTTTTAATTCTAAGATGACATCTTTATTAAATCCTTGCTGTGGCCGTATATGGTTTTTATAGTCCCTTAATCGGCGACGACTGGGCAAAATAACGAAACCAGCTTTTGTTTTCTCGTCATAAGGAATTTCATCATAAAACGAAGGCGATTTTGCGGCTAAACCCAAACAATACCGGATAATCATAGGATGATATCTAACAGCTGTCTTTGATGAAGAAAGATATTTTTGTTGTTCACTCCAAAAGAATTGCATAAATTCAGGCATCTTTTCGTAATCTGCATTTGACATGATATTCATCATATCTTTGCTCAAACTATCATCAACAGGTACTGCCTTTTGTACGATTTCTTCCATCATCTTTAATTTGTCAGCTTTTAACTGTTTGTTCTCAATTCTATAACTTTGAAGTTTCAATTTTATACGATCAGGAGATGTTAAGGAAACAGGAGCTTTATCATGAGCCGAGGTGGATAAATTGTCTTGATTTCTTTGTAAGTTTTTCCCTAGATTCAGCTTTCAAACACGGTTCACATTTGTCTTCAGTGTTAATTAATAATTGGCAGGAAGGTGGTCGATGCCATTTCGTTTGAGAAAGAGGATTTGGTAATATGTCTATTGTTGGGTTAAATTTTTTAGGTGCAGTATGTTCAATGCAACTACCAGAAAATGATCTTGGCAAACCAGGACAAACAAAGAAACCTGAAATGTATCTAATCAAATTAGAAATTGTGATATTTTTAACTGAGTGGTCATAGATATTATAAATTTGATGTTGTTTAGGAAGACTCCATATTAACACACGGACATTAAACTGAAGACTTGTATCAACATAAATCTCATACTTTGGTACCATATGAATATCATCATTGCAATAAAATTGAACACTGTTCTCTGAATAATTATATTCCCACTCGCCAAGTCTGAGATTTTGAATACGGGAAGAAAATTCAGAAAATGATTGATAACATTCAAAATATTCAGGTGTTTTAATTTCTGGAGGTGGATGTTGAGCTCCCTTTAATAAAGTTGACTGTGATGAGATTCCCTTGGTTTTGTTATGGTTGAAGAAGAAGGAATGTTTTTTTGGTGGGTAAATTGAGGCAAGGCAATTCACCAGGATTCAATGTAACTCTGCTCTCATGACGATAATATTGATTTTCATTAAAGTGCCGTTGACAAATGAAGATCCTTTTATTTGCTATTCTGTCACGAAGTGCTTTATCAACCACACGATCTTTGGTGACAATAGCTATCAATTTTTTCCTCCACTGGGAATCGAACGTATTAGCACTAGTTGGGACTTTAAAAATAGCTATTCCCTTGTACTTAGCTCTTCGTGATACTGTACAGCCAAATATTGAACAATTATCTCCAGGCATATCAATAAAAAATCAAATTAAATTCTTTGTTTACAACAAAAAAAGAGTAATCTGAACCAGAAAAACCGCCATTTCTAATTTACCGTGCCTGTAGAAAACTGGGTTCTAGTTTAATTACGGCCACAATAAAAAAATCAAATTAAATTCTTTGTTTACAACAAAAAAAGAGTAATCTGAACCAGAAAAACCGCCATTTCTAATTTACCGTGCCTGTAGTAAACTGGGTTCTAGTTTAATTACGGCCACAAAAGGATCAAAACAATGCTTCTATTGTTATAGCGCTCTCTTTTCCAGACTATCTCTTTTTCTTATGACTATGCTAAGATGCCTTGTAAAGGTAATAAATATCTCACCATAAAACAATCTAGATCCGCCCTGGGTTCATTCTGTAGATTTCAAAAATGGTACACTACTAGCAAAGCATCTTTCATTTTAATTTTTTTTTCCAAAACGTAAGTTTAATAAATGCTATAATTAGTAAAATAATAGCTATAATAACAAAAAGTTCAATGAACAAAAGAGAATATGCTAATGTTATATATCTTTTTCAGTAAATTTACCAAAAACTTGTTGACGTGTTGGTTGGTTGTTAACAAATTCGTTAGCAACATCAATTAAGGATAGCTTATCAACAGTTAACCTGTTTGACTGAAGAATAGAAAGACTGTTCAACCGCTTTTGACTCATTGTCGAACGAAGCCATGTTTTAATCCTGCGCATCATTGAAAATGACCGTTCTGGAGTTGCTGAAGTTGCACCATTTGTCAGAACCAAACGAATTATTGTAACGACATTCGCTATCAGCATTCGTTTTTCACGTGACAGTAAACAAATTTCTTGAACAAAATCCGCAAAGCTTGCTGGTGCTTTCGATTTGAAAACGACAGGAAGTACTTCAAGCTCGCAAGGTAATGTCGAATGGTCAAAATCATCTTTAAAACTTGAGTTGACCATTTTAATCTCTTCCGCAATACATTCCTTCTTGGTTGCCTTGAGTAACAGTTGTTCAACTTGACTAAAAACTTTGAAGGCTGGTTGATTAAACCTATCCCTGACAGAACTAACAATCACGTCAATTGCTTCCATGTAAATCGCTTTGAAGTGTGCATGTGCAGTTTCAGGATAATAAGCTTCACCGCTAGGTCTAGGGTTTCCTTCAACAAACTGTAAGATATCGTATCTCGGTCTTTTTCGTTTCCTAGGTGCTGCTGGGTTCGAAATATCTGCAACAGATGTTGCTGCTTTTGTCACACTTGAATAAAACAGGTCGTAGTCACGATCTTTCCTCATTCCTTGCAATACCTTCATTGTCAGCTCTGCAAGTTCTTGTCCCTTGATTGCAGACATATTTTCTTTTTGAAGAGTTTTGGATAAGTTGTCTGTGTGTGCGTATAGCTTACGTCCAAGATTTAAACCAAAAAAGAAAGAAAAAGATTCCATTTGCTTTTTGCACCCAATAATCCTCGCTTTTGTTTCAGTGTTGAGGTTTTCATTCAAGCTATCTTTCCAAAGAGTTAAAAGTGCCTCATAATTCTCAATAACTTTCTTGAAACAATTTGCCCGAACTGTCCATCTTGTAACACACAGCTTGTCTAGCTTAATTGCTCTATTTGTTTCGTCAAATGTTCCCTCAATGTTTTCGTTAATCTTTCCAAGCATCTTTTCTCGTTTCGGCAAATACTTGACCAAAACGCAAATTTCTCCAACTGTTCCCATGGTATCTCGAAGAATAGAGCACTCTTTGGTCAGAGACTTGACCGCTAAACTTAATGAGTGGCCATGACAATGGGTAGCTAAACCTTAAGGCTGCTTTTCTAATATTCTCACCGAGACACCAGAACGCTTACCCATCATGTTACTGGCACCGTCGTATGTTTGACCTCGACAATTGTCCAGATTAAGGTTACATCTCATCAATATATCTTCGATCGCTTTAACTATGGTTTCGCTCTTAATGTTGTCAACTTCGAAAAATCCGATAAAATCTTCATCTACATTGAATTCGTCATCGACAGTTCTGACGCAGAAAGAAAGTTGTTAAATGTTACTGATATCAGTTCCCTCATCTGCCATAATCGAAAAGAACTTACGATCACGAACCACTTCTAACTTTTCCCGCAATACTTGGGTACCCATGATATTAAGCAACTCGTTTTGAACTTCATGGTGGTTGTATTTATGACCTAAATTGCCGTCGACATGATCTTTGATATTCTGGTCCTTTGTTCCAAGAAGATAAAGAAGTTGCGTAAAGTTATCGTTGTCCTTCTAACGCAATGCCTTGGCGACCCAGATATTTCAAACATTGAATAACATCAAGAAGGTACTTGCGTTCCAATTTTCTTTGCTCTATGAGTCGAGAATCAATCATTTCCCCAACATCAGGACACTGAGGTACAACCAATTGATAGGACGCTGCAACTTTGTGGCAAGATGAGTTTTGATGCTCAAGAAAACATTTCGGAGCTTTCTTCCATGATGAAAATCCTTTGCTAATGTAAGCCTGATCCTTGTTAGTTTGATCTCTTAGGTTTTCTCGTTTTTCTTGGGTGTGGCAGTAGAAACACAGCACTGAATCGTTCCTGAACATAAAATAAAAACACTTTTTTTAAATAGGCCTATATAAAGAATGAAATAAGTAAAATACCATTTATCATCAAAAGCTTTAAAACGAAGGTTGAATGAAAAATATATGCAATTACCTTTCATCGTAATGTAGCCATTGAAATTGCTTAAACAATTGAAGTTGGCAAGATCGCATTCTGTCCCCGATTTTTTTCTTAGGAAAACAAAACGAGTGTGATGGGTGAAATGGTGCATCAGTTGAAATTGTCTTTTTTACATTTGTTTGATTCTGCTGGGCTTGTTGTTGTTGTTTGTTTCCATTGTCGTTACAATTATTATCACTTGTTTGTTTTTTGTTGGAAGGTTCATCACTATTGACAGTTTTAAAGTATGCAGTTAACTTATTTTGACTCATGGTTTCTTTTTCGTCGAGAAAACTCGCTGTGAACTGTTTTGTTACATGTTTCGTATTCAGGTATTTATTATGTTTTATTTTTCGAAGTGTGTATATGCGCAATGCAATGGTTTTATTTATAACATTGCATTGGATTTAGTACACTGAAACAATCTTTTTACAATGAACACAACATTTGTTATTTACATGTAAGTAACTTAACCCTATTCCAACTGGGGGGGGGACCAAATGGTCCCCCCTACCAGTTTTTGTTGCATAGCTTTTTATAGGATTATGATATGGCCCTGAAATTTTCTGACTTTTTCTAAAATTTATTTAGCAATATTTTGCCGTAATTTTTTTTGGAAAAAATTATGCTCACCTTCAGCATTCATTCAATTTATTGAGGTTGTCAAAATCCAAAAAGTATATATATTTTTAATTTGGCTGAAATAAATCAATTTCAATAGTTTTACTATTGTTTTAAAATATGGAATGGAAAAACATACTCAAATATGACATTTACTCATTTTGGGTACATTTTCATGTCACTAATCCATTGTCATCTGTTATCATGGAAAAAAGACAATAAGTTGATAAAAAAATGAAATATATACTATTATATATCATTGTTTTGCAAATTTTACAGAGATTTTATATATCTACTTAGTTTTTACTGTTAGCGAAGTCAAATAATTATCTTTTTATCAACGTATGTTGATTTTCTGTAAAGGGAAATTTCGTCCTTTTTATTGATGACGATGACGTCATAATATGCGTGCCATCGCCAAAATAAATAGTTTTTTGAATTGTTTAAACAACAAATAACAAAACTAAAAAAAAATAGAGCTGTAGCTAATGAAATCAATTCCGTCATTTGATTAAGTCCAAGAGTCCAATTTGAGGGGTTTTGATGACGTCATCTTAAAAATAATGACTTTTAATCAAATTGATTTTATTTATCAAATACTAACTCCCTACCAAATTTGAAGTAATTAGCCTTTCTCAATCAGAAGATACATAGGGGGGACCAAATGGTCCCCCCCCCCAGCGATTGAGAGCCCTTAAAAGCCCAGTTGGAATAGGGTTAAAGCTTCCACTCCTTGTCTCAAAGTAGCTGATTTCGGTTTTTCTTCCGTAAGGCTCACTCGGTATTCTGCGAGCATTTATTTCAATTGTGTCTCTAAGATTCGGTCATCGTAAGATTCGCGATCAGTTTTCTTAACCAAGGATGAATACCTGTTTTTTTAATTTATCTAATTCCATGCAAACTGAATTAATCTTAATCCGAGCATCATTATTTTGCTGCGGGAAAATATTTTAATTTTCTTTGATAGTGATACCTAACTTCTACAATTCAAAAACAAAAATTCGGTAGACTTGTTCCATCATTACAGCTTGTTGTTTTGTTATCTCACAATCATTTGTTTGTTCCTATGATGTTTTTCATTCGTTTTTATCAGTCACTGCCAAGTTAGGATACTCTAATAAATTTTCGTCTGAAATATCAGGGTCCCTTCAGATCTGATATAATGTTGGGTTTGTTAAGCGGTGATAGCATAACAAAACTCTCTTCTTTGGATTTGAGTAGAATCTTTGCCTAGTTGGCATGGTTCAATTACAAAGTCTTGTGCTGACTCCGTTGCACACAGTGAGGTACTAATAACATCTGCGAAAAGCGGATTGCATCTTTTTCTTTAAAATGGCTTCACAAAATTTGTGTTATTGAGGCTACTGAAATCAGGATACGCCCTTCAAGATATCGTCTTAAAAGATTGCTAGGAGTTATTGCTCCTGTGACAGCAGCCCATATGTCAATTTCTGAAAAGCTTTTCTTTTGGGCATCTTGAATCTGATACATTAGACTCGTTACAATATTTGTTTTGGGCTCTTTCATAAATGGATTTACTTGACATAAGTTGAGTATTCATGTTGTAACGAGAGAACGAGAAATTCGCACAGAAAACCGCACAGAAAACCGCACCGCCCCCACCCCAGACGGATCGTCCCTGTGCATAGATTGTATGAACTAAAACACTCCATCTGAGGCAATAACGACATGATACCCCGTACGAACCACGGAGGCACACTCTAACTAGTTAATCAGTGCTTTCTTCAGGGTAGATTTGAGCTCATTTTCAGTCAAGTCAAGAAGTTTTATACTTGGACATTTATCATGATAAATTGATATGACAGAACGGCTTGATGACGTATAGACTTCGTACCAAAAAAACTAGTGCGAACAAGTTTAAATTAATGAGTCCACGAGCATTAGCCCTGGTATTATGGGAGTGGGAGAAGTCAACTGCAAATGTTTTTTGAAGAGGAGAAGGAACCTTCTGATGATAAATACGATGAATTAAAAGAGCATTTTGAAAATGAATAAGATCAGTAAATTTCATTAATCCTAGTTGAGTAAATAAAGGATCAGCAGAAGCAAAGTAATTAGAAAAGGTCATCAATCGGATAGCACAGTTTTGCAAGGTAACAATCCTCTTAATAAATGAGCTTACTGATTGTCCCCAGATTACGGAGCAGTAGTTAAGATGAGAAATAAAAAAAGAGCATAGTAGATAGAGAGTAAAACATCTTTTTGGAACCAAGTGTCTTAGTTGGCTATGATTCCAATAGTCCTTCTTAGTTTGGAAGCTACAGTATCAATCTGCGCTTCCAAGTTAGGTTAGAGTCTAGAAGTATTCCTAGGTATTTAATACAGGTTGCTTTGACCTCTATAGTACGTTGGATTTTCTGATCCATGGGCTAGAGGCGTCTTTAAAAATAATGTATTCCGTTTTTGTGGCATTTAAGGCAATTTTATTGGCATTAAGCCAGTGTCAAAGGAATTTTAAATCAAGATTTACTTTTTTGTTAAGAGATTTTAATGATTTGCTAAAATGTAACAAATTGGTGTCATCAGCAAAGTGATGAACACAAGAGAATTTAATAGCAGAGTTTAAATCATTAATGTAAACTAAAAGTAGAGGACTAAAACAGAACCTTGTGGACAATAGCCCATTTGAGGTGAAACCTGAGATGTAACAACTGTTTGCGGTTGCTCAGGTAGGATTTGAAAAGTGATAGCGCTTCGCCTCTGATACCATAGTGAGACAATTTTTTCAGTAGATATCTGTGGTCAACAGTATCAAAAGCCTTCTGGAGATCAATAAAAATTCCACGCCCATAATTGCCTTTATCAAGCGTATCCATTATAGTTTGGATCATAATTGATAATTGCATGTGATGTTGAAAACTTTCTTCTAAATCCAACTGGTGCGAAAATAACGAATTGTGTTTAAGAAGAAAATTATGAACTCTTTGATAAATTACCTTTTCAAAGATTTTATCAAGATTTGATAGCAAAGAATATAGGCCGGTAATTGTTACATAGTAGTTTAGTTTCCTTTTGTGAATTGGATAACTTTGGCAGCTTTTAGGTTATCTGGATAAGAGCCGTCAAAAAGGATAAATTTGATAAGTTCAGATATAGGTTCAGATATAACATCTTTAACTAAGGACATAATACGAGGTGGAAAACTATAAGGACCCACTAGCTTTATTTTGGTTGAAAGGTGAGATGCATTTTAGCACTTCATCTTTGGTTGTTGGTGACAAAAATATTATATTAGGATTAGAATTTTTTAGATAGTGTGAGAAAGTTTAGGTGTTTTTGTTTTGTATGTTTAGACCTAATTTTATCAGCAACAGATGCAAAAAAGCTGTTAAAAGTGTTAGCAATAACTTTAGGGTCGGTGACCATTGAACCATCAACTAAGAAATTTCCCCAAAATCCCTAGCTCTTACATCTAAACGAGCTTGCGTGCGACGTTTTCACTGATTTGTTTGTCAAACTTTTCACCAGTGAGAGGCATCCAACATAGGTTCCGATTCGACATCTTTACAAACTTGTGAAAGCATATTTGTGGCGATGTCCCGAAACATTGTTGTGACGGATGATAACAAATCCACCTTTCTTACAGTTCATAGCATGTTGAAAATCAAATTTGGCACCGCATATACATGTTGTTGGACATTAGATAAATTCTACCATATCTTATTCTAACAGCATCCCAAAAATTCTGTTTATTCAGGTCGAAGCCGTGAATCTTTCAAAGGTAAAACTGTCAACCAATTCAACGATCCTTTTTCTCTGTTGCTACAATCAGACGTTGCATTCTTGCATCCAGTGACAGAGTTAGTTTTTGAAGTAATTCATTTGGCGACTTTCACGTTTGGCTCTGAATTTCGCCTTCGTCCTCGTTGTGGATGTGTTACATTGAGGTATTCTGTTGCAGGACGAGGTCTCTAACTGTCGCCGTTAATTCCTCTAGAATTTGCGTACTCATGAATGCTTCCTCATGAAATACTAAGAGACCCATACCACCCATACGTGGTGGTTAATGACATAAGCAATCTTTCATTATTCGGAGCATAGAATGCCCCCATTTAATGCAGGTATAAACTCATCAACGCATTATTCCTTCCACTGGACATAGCAAGTCACAAATATCTGGTATAGTTTTATAAAAATCGTCAATTTACTACGGAATCCATTGATAAATCCACAGTATGCACCTTGGGGATCTATTTCCGCAATTTTTGATAAAAGACGGAATTGTTTCACCAGGATTCTACCGTGTTTTGACACATATTCTCTCTTGTACGCAACACTTCCGATTACTGCTCCAAAGATGACGTTGTCCTGTTGTTGTTATTTTCAACATCCGTATCACCAAAATACTCTGCGGCCTTATCAAGTATATTCTGCTTTCACAATTAATACGGATTTGACTGCCTTTGGATAGTACCCATACCTTCAGTCCAGTTAGATTCAAGGAGTCCCATACAGATTTTATCTCTTGAACCTTTCCAGCCACAGTGAAATCATCTGCAAAAGCAACTTCCTTCGTTGTAAAATTATTTTCTTCACTCTTAAACATAAGGTTGAAAGTAATGGCGTTACAGAAAGCGCATATGCAGCCATCGCAGTCGGGTTCGCCTTGAGTAGTACCTAAATTCAATTTTTGGATTTCATTCCTGATTGAGTGTTAACCATTCAATTGGCAAATGACCACCCCCTTTGATCCAGGGAATGGGGATAGCCAAATGAGTTAATAGTCATTGCAAAACTGGGATATACCCGAAACCATGAAGTTTCCTACAACGAGTTTCAAGTCTGTGCTCTCATTGTTCCAGATTGTATCCACAGGTTCCTCATTACCCTGTTACACTACTGCTATATTTTTATAGTTCATTCTAGGATCAGTGCAGACCAGATATGAATAAATTTAGGGCTGGTTATTTCAGTGGAAATATGCCTTTTATGTCTAAAAAGATACAGTGGTAACATTTTGTGATTTTTGTATCCTTGTCTGTCTAAAACTTATTATTTTCCAATTTTGGAAATTCTAGCTTGTGGTAACTGTTGAGAGCGGAAAGTCTGAAATTTCTTGTTACAGTTGTATCAAAATTACACTTTTTATGACCTAAAACTCATATTTAGGAAAGAGTTTAAATTAATAGTTTCTGGAGTCTTGTTAATTAATGGTAAATTACCTTTCGCGACAGGCGTGTCAATTGCAGGATGATCAACATTTGTAACGACAACTGGTACTAAGAACGTGTAGGAAACATTATATAGTAACACTAACTAAAATCTTGTAGACTATGTCCTGCAACTTAATTAGTCTTAATTTAAATTAATTAGTGTCGAAAATTAATTGTCAATTACTTTTTGTGGCAGGTTAGGTCCGTTTTAACAAAATCCAAGGCGGACAAGTCTACTTCCTCTACGTTGACACCACCTAGTAGATATAGTATACATGACGTCATAATATTATTTAGGAAAGAGTTTAAATTAATAGTTTATTGAGTCTTGTTAATTAATGGTAAATTACCTTTCGCGACAGGCCAGGCCAGGTCAATTGCAGGCTGATCCACATTCTGACGACAACTGGTAATCAATATAGAATGTTGCGGAGAGGTTGCCAAGGCAAAGGCATTAGGCACGGCAAAGGCAGCCAAGGAAAGAGGAAGAGGAATCAGCAAGGCAGGGGTAGGCAAGGCATGGGAGGCACAGGCAAGGGCATAGTAGGCAGGCACCAGAAAAGGCATGGGAAGGGTAGGCAAAGGCATTAAGCACGGCAAGAAAAGGGCACGGCAAGGAAACAGGAAGAGGAATCAGCAAGACAGGGGTAGGCAAGGCATGGGACGCACAGGCAAGGCCATAGAAGGCAGGCAACAGAAAAGGCATAGGAAGGGTAGGCAATGGCAAGGGGACGGCAAGGCAGGGGCAGGTACGTTAATAGAAACTCTCTCCCCCTACAACTCAAAGATATACTCAATGTAAAGTATTACATTTATATAAGGTCAATATACAGTGAATCATCTTAGCAGAATTATGTGCCAATATAATACAGCCTGGTTGTTGTAGGTGCAAGATAATTGTTTTTCATGCCCTGTCCAGGATTCGAACCTGGATCCCTCGTTTGCAAGAGTGTCATAGCCATTAGACCAACAGGGCGTAATAATGATGTAATTTTGTTAATTACACATACTGAAATGTTTACGCTTATGTCTAATTCACTAAGCTTTTAAAAAGATTGGTCATTATCCATTATCCAGGTTCACCTTTCGTTTTAAAGGATCGTGTATTTCAGGCTTAATCCCAAAACTTGAGGTGAAACTAAGTATGTTTATAGAAAATTTTCCCAATGTAAAGGAACGACTATTATCAGAACAAACTACCTTATTCCATGAAATTAACGAGTCAAGAAACTAACCCGAATTAAATTAACAATAAAATTACGGCAACAGTCGAATCCACGGTAGTGAAGCGGTCTCCTCTATTACAATGCGGTTTGGAAATCAAAATAAAAGTTTTTGTTGTTTGTAAAGACAATGTTAAACATTTTAAATTTTGGAAGAAGAAGTGGTTTTATCACTTGATCAGAGTATGAAGATGATACAAAAGCTATTTAAAAAAAGATCTCTGAAAAAAAAAAACACTGTTGAGCTATCGTCCAAGGAGGAGATAATAACATTTTATGCAGAATCTTGGAACAAAACTGAAGCAACAAAAATAGTTTATAAATACAATACCAACAGAACCCTCTGTTCAATATTTTATTCGGTTAGCTAGCATATCTAATTAATTAGCTAGCTACTACCTATTGATAGGGTTTAATGACAAAACGCACCAGTCTACCAGAATTTTATGTTAGCTAAATAACTCGTTTTATAATAGCTTAGTAAAGAATTTTATAAACCTTAGGTTAGGCTTGCTAACTGACTATATAAACTATATACTACGTTAAAATATTAAAACCGCATGCTGTTGTGCAAAAGAAAATTTTTATAAGAAGAAAAGTCTGGGGATGGGTTGAGAGGAATGAATTAAGAACAGCAAGTTTTAGCAATTTTTTATATTTTTTACCCGCCGATATGCTCCTCTCCCTCTTCCACTGCTCTTCCTCTTCCTCTTAAACTTCATCCGCTCCCGCACATCGGCCTTCCAAGATAAATAAATGCTCCCAATGATTTATTTTGGAACAAAAGTCCCGGAAGGCGTCCCAAGATAGGTCGGTTTTCTCAGCTGATAATTCCTAAAACATGAGACAATTGTGGAAATGATACATTCTAAACTTTTCTAATCCATTCACTAAGTTATTGTTACTGTTTTACCACATTCTACACCTTAAAGCAATTATTTCTAGTGCATAACTAAACTTACTTTGACCTTCTCCTCCAATTCCTGAATTCTCCCCTCTAACTTTTGTATTCTCTGCTTTAACTCCTACATAAAGATTCCTCTCAAATTAATTTAATATTGTACTTTTATATGCTAATTCTTGTATGCTAATCCAACTAAGTATTATATTATCTCATTTGGCTGCTAAAAAGTAGTAGTGTAGCATTTATTTGCTGTTTCAATTACAATTTTATCTATTACGTATAATGAGATGACAATGAGTTCATATACATAATACAATCTATGGCAGTCAGGAGACCAACCAAATAACAACAGCTAGTCTATGTTGGACCGCCTTTATGTGGCAAAACTTTAGCAATTGCTTTAAAGATATATTACAGAAACATAGGACACAAATGTGTCTCAAACCTTCCTCAGTATCAACTTTTAATACAAAAAAAGCCTTATATGAATGCATCAAAGAAATGCAATTTTAGTATTGAAAAGGTAAAAAGCAAACTATGACAATACTTACATCAACAACTTCAATATTCATCTTATTTATTCACTAAATAGAAATTTAAAACTTATATTAAGCGATTAGGTAAATTTCTAATACAACACATTTTAATGGGAGTTAAAAGCACTGAAACAAAAAAGAATGTTTGCAAACATTTCATGCAAAGAGAGTTTTATTGCCCTGGCTGTTGGTTGAAGAGCGTGTAGACACATTTCTACTCTACTTCAAAACAACATGTATTTATTAAACTTTAATATCCCAAGTAAAAATTTCATATGTCTACAAGCTCTTCTTGACAACCTGCACCACGAGAAGGTAGCCAATAGGACTAAGCAGGTCATACCTAAAATAAAGGACAGATTTATGTTGGCAATTAACATTTTAAGTAAAAAAGAGTTACCTCATTTGGGTGATGTAATCGTTTACTTGATATTGAATAACTTACAGTAACTGAGGTGTGGATGGCTGGTATAGGTTGATTGTTGTAAGTTGTAATGGTAGGGTGATTGGGCTGTGATGATCGGTAGGGTACGGATGAGACTGAATGTCGAATTTCTTTGCAATCGTAACAAAACATAATGCTGTAATGTTAAAGCACCTTGTTTAGGTTGCATTTGGTCCGATAAAGTTAATAAGCAGCATAATGTTTTAATGGTAATGCACCTTGTTCAGGTTTTGGATCTGTATGTTAATACACAATTTTTTTCTGTAAGCAACTCATTTTTTAAGCAACTAAACTGGATTTGCAATTTTTTAAGCAATTTTAGTTCTGTACAAATATAAGCACAAGTAAGAATTTATTTTTTACCAAAAATATGACTTCATTTCTTTTCCCCTGTTTATTATATATATATATATATATACATACATCAATACAGTACAGTACAGTACAGTACAGTACAGTACAGTACAGTACAGTACAGTACAGTACATTGGTAAATCGAAAGGGTATGGTAATTGTGTTATGATGATCGGTAAGGTACAGGCGATACGTTGATTGCGATAAGTGAAAACGGTATGGTAATTGTGGTATGATGGGGACGGTACAGACAATATGTTGATTGCGATAAAGGCCGTACGGTATGGTAAGGTTTTGAATTTAAACCTTTATGTTAATACACATTCTTTTTATAAGCAACTGAACTGAATTTTAAAAAAAATTAAGCAACTTTAGTTTTTGTACAAATAAAAGCATAAGCAAAAATTATTTTTTTTTTTGAGAAAATAGAAAGAAGACACACTTTTGAACAAAAGAAAGAAAAGAAAACTAAAAAACTTCTCATTTTTTTTTCAAGAATTTTTTTTTTTAACAACAATATGACTTCTTTTCGTTTCCCCCGTTTAGATATATATTACAAAAATTAGTCAAATAAAATTAAACAACCATTAAGAACCTTCAGACCTGGGTATTGGGTAAAAAATAACTTAAGATCTGACTACAATCCTAAGTTGCTTATAAAAAAAATTGTGCAATCAGCTCAATGCTGTAATGCACACCTTGTTTAGGTTGCATGTGCACCTTGTTCAGGTTGCAATTGGCTTACAACACCATTAATAATTCAGCACAAAGCTGTAATGTTAATGCACCTCGTTTAGGTTGCAATTGGCTTACAACGGCATTAATAATCAGCACAGAGCTGCAATGTTAATGCACCTTGTTCAGGTTGCAATTGGCTTACAACGCCATTAATAATCAGCACAAAGCTGTAATATAAATGCACTTGTTCAGGTTGCATTCGTCATGCGGCATGGTAATTGTGGGTATGATAATCGGTAGGGTACAGACGATATGTTGATTGCGATAAGTCCAAATGGTACGGTTAATTGTGGTATGACGATCGATGTGATACGGATAAAATAGATATGCAACTGGATATTAAATGCATCGGTGGTTAATGTTACAATCACAGACCTTTGTTAGGCTGTGTTATGACCCTCCACCTCCACCTCCAGCAACGCCATTAATAATAAGCATAAAGCTGTAATGTTCACCTTGTTCAGGTTGCAATTGGCCTAAATGCCATTAATAATCAGCACAAAGGTGTAATGTTAATGCATCTGTTCAGGTTTGAATTCAGTCATGCGGTATGGTAATTGTGGTATGATCGGTAGGGTACAGACGATTATGTTGATTGCGATAAGTCAAAACGGTATGGTATTGTGGTACGATGATCGATGTGATACGGACGAAATAGATATGCAACTGGATATTAAATGTATCGGTGGTTAATGTAACAATCACAGACCTTTGTTAGGCTGTGTTATGACCCTCCACCTCCACCTCCAGCAACGCCATTAATAATAAGCATAAAGCTGTAATGTTCACCTTGTTCAGGTTGCAATTGGCCTAAATGCCATTAATAATCAGCACAAAGGTGTAATGTTAATGCATCTGTTCAGGTGGAATTCAGTCATGCGGTATGGTAATTGTGGTATGATCGGTAGGGTACAGACGATTATGTTTGATTGCGATAAGTCAAAACGGTATGGTATTGTGGTATGATGATCGATGTGATACGGATGAAATAGATATGCAACTGGATATCAAATGTATCCATGGTTACCTCCACCAACGCCATTAATAACCAACATGAAGCTGTAATGTTCACCTTGTTAAGGTTGCAATTGGCCTAACACACTGCTGTAATGTTAATGCATCTTGTTCCAGCGCTTCATTCTGTCATGTGCTTACTCTTCGCACTCTTGTTGGTTGTGATAAGTCGAAACGATATGGAAATTATGGTAAGGGTACATACAATATGTTTAATTGCGAGTAAGCAAAAATGGTAATAGTAATTGTGGTATGTCAGTACAAGGTAGGCGTACAGAACGATAGTTTATTGCCGATAGATCGGAATGGTATGGTAATGTGGTACGATGATCGGTAGGGTACAGATGAATATGTTGGATTGCGATAAGTGAAACGGTGATATAATGTGTGGTATGATGTTGTGGTAGGGTAGAGAGGATAATGTTGATTCTATAAGTATAAAACGGTGGACCGGTAATTTGGGGAATGATGATCGATGGTAGGATAAAATAGATTAGCGATGATTATCAAGTGTAGATATGGTTATTGTAAGCAGGTCAAGATTGTGATTGTCTGCAAAATAGATTGAATTTAGGTAAGTAATTAAAATTAGGAGTGAGATATGCATATTATACATTTAGAGATGGTGAAGACAACTGCATCTTCAATAACCATCAA